>JAULCC010526035.1:0-10742 GCA_032358795.1 Nuttallia obscurata | reverse complement strand
AGAGAAAAGAAAGATCATCAAGGCAACATTATAATAGACATATCAATAGCTCAGTGCAACATAGTTTTATCTTCTCAATGATAACAAAGTACATACATGAATTATGAGCTACTGTAAGACCCTTGGAAAGTTAATAATTAAACGCGTGTTCCCTCCCCAGCACCGCGATTTGGTATCATGCTTGTTTTGATCAGGGCAATGCTGGTTTTGACCAGGGTCATGCAGATGTTGATCAGGGTCATGATGGCGTGGATCAGGGAAATCCAGCAGTTGAACAGGATCGTGCCGGTGTTGATCAGGGTCATGCAGCGGTTGTTTGGGGCTTTGCTGGTGTTGAACAGAGTCAAGCAGGTGATGATCAATGTCATGCTAATGTTGATCAGGGTCATGCAGCGGTTGATCGGGGCTTTGCTGGAGTTGAACAGAGTCAAGCAGGTGTTGATCAGTGTCATGCTGGTGTTGATCAGACTCAAGCAAGAGTTGATTAGGGTCATACTGGAGTTGAACAGAGTCAAGCAGGTGTTGATCAGTGTCATGCTGGTGTTGATCAGGGTCATGCTGGTTATGATAAGGGTCATTCAGGTATTGATCAGACTCAAGCAAGAGTTGATTAGGGTGATGCTGGTGCTATAAGGGTCATGTGTTTCGTGTAGATGCACATAGTTTGGATGTTTTTAGTCTCCTGCATGGTGTTCCCATACCTTGCTTTGTGTTCAAGTACTTAGATAAGATGCTGTTGTGTCAATCGTGGTCTGTCTAGACTTTGCATGGTCTTGAATCACTATGTATAGCTGCTGAAGTCTCATTCGTGATGATCATATGACTTGCCAGGTGTTTAAGCATTTGATTTAGCTGTTGAAGACGCTAGATTGATGTTCTAAGACATTGCTGGGTGTTAAAACCCTTGGTGTAGGTGTTTCAGTCCCCTGTATAAAGTGTTTCTAAAACTTGCTTGGAGTTAAAGTACTTGGGAAAGATCATGTTGCTTCATGTCCCAAAGACCTTGGTCTTTCTAGACTAGACCTAGCATGGTCTTGATTCACTAGGTATAGCAGTTGAAGAATCTTTCGTGATGATACCATTCCTTGATTGATTTTAAAGTACTTGGTTTAGCTGTTGTAGGCTCTAAATTGGTGTTCCTAGACCTTGCTGGATGTTAAAACACTTGAAGTACGTGTGGTAGATTCCTGATTCTTTTGTAGACACTGATCGGTGTTTAGAGCACTTGCTTTAGCTGTTTTAGATTCCTGCTAAGTATTCATAGAAACTGCTTTTTGTTAAGGCACCTGCTTTAGGTGATGTAGACTCCTGTTTTGTTGTTTCGTTACCTTGCCTGGAATAAAACACTTAGATTAGATGTTGTAGTCTTCAGCTTGGTGTTCCTAGACCTAGCTTGGTGTTACGACACTTGCCGAAAGTTTGAAAGACTTTTGCATTTTGTTGGCATTGCCTTTTGTTTATGCTCTTGATTTCATGTAGTTGTTGAAGACTCTTTTTTGGTGTTCTTAGATAATGCCTGTAGTTATATAGAAAAAAAAGTTTTTTAGTATAAAAATCGTATTTGAAGAATTGCAAAAGTGTTTTCGTGTAAATAAAAGTTATTTTACGACATAGAATAACAAAGCTGGGTTTAAGGGAAATAATTTATTAAGGATACAAGTAAAATTCATTTTGGACAGAAAAGGGAAATTACTTTGATAAAACATTGCTAGGTATTTAACCCAATATCGAACCCAAGCGACAAACTCAAATAAACAAACGATAAAAACTTTGTGTTGCACATGTAGAGCGTCATCTGTATATATTCATATCAAGAGCTGGCTCAGAGATCATGTGTTTCGATTTGGTTTTCGAATATTTTTATAGCTATTAATTTCATATAATCTTTAATTTAAACGCCACAGCACCTGTTTTAGGCATTGAAGGCTCTGCTCTGACTTGCTTATCTAAGACCTTAAGGCCTTGTTTAGTTTACCAGTATCTTTTTTATGTAGTAAAGTCTTCTGCTTGTTGTTCCTATGTATTTATGTGAGTTATTTGCGTTACAACATCTTTGGTATGTGTTTCAGTCTCTGGCGTGGAATTCCATGACAACCTCTTTGGTAATAAAATACCTGGCTAGACTTTGAACTCTTTGGCTTGATGTTTCATGACCTTGTTTGGTTAGCCAGTACTTAAAGTGCACAGATGTTTATTAATCGCACTGGTGTTTATTGGTTAAGTGTACTAATGAATACTGGCGCAACATGTTAATGTATATTGAACGCTTATTAACATATTAGTGTATTTAGGTTAGGGGCACTAGTGTTAATATTTTGGGTGTATTTCTGCTCTTTTAGTGCATTAGTGTAACATGGTTAAGCACACATATGTTTATTGGTTATACGTGCATTCGATTTTAAAAGTTTGATGCTTTTGATTGGAAAATTAACCTACACAACAGTACCCTCATTTTGCCAAATAAACAGTTTATATATTTTCATACGTCATATGAATGATTCCTGTATGTAGTGAAATAAATAAACAAGTATGTCAAATTCTATCAGGAATATCTAGCTATTGATAAAGGATCCATTTTTTAAGATATAAACAATGTGAAGTTTCCCCTGCAGAGAGATTTAACGGCCCGCAGTGCCTTAACCTTTAGCTTGCTATGGGCGAACGTGATAGAATATGCAAACAGCTTGGATCCAGATTCGATGCCGAGTAACTCGGTAAATTGTTTCTCCAAATACTGGGCGATTCTGATGAATTTTAATATCTAGGCAGAGGACAGTTTAAGCAGACGACTTTTTTCAGCAGGCTAAGGGTTAAATAGCGTCTAGTGCCCTACGTCAAAATCTAACTCCCTAAACCATTGTTTGTCGGCGGGAAAAAAGGTTTAAGTTCACTCAAATAACTCACTGTGAGATAACAAAAGCATTATCAAAAGCTGTAAATATCAGACAGAAGTGTCCAAGATCAACAAACATCCCAGATTTTTATTTTCTAGGTCAAAAAGCTAAGTGACTGTTAATCCGAAAACTAGGTCATATATTGACAGAACACTACATGAAATGGTGACATGTTTATTTAATCTTTACAGTAATCTCTAGCTATCTGTCACTGAAGGGTTCATGTATAAACTTGCTTTCATCAAACCTGATCCCTTTCTTATAGCAGGTTTTCCACTGGACCTTTGAGGAATGCAAGGCAAACACTTATCCGCCGTCAGATCCAAATAAACTAATGCCTGTATCATATCCAGCTAGCGAATTTTTAACAGACAGTAGCCCAAAACACCCTTATTTCAAACTAACTTGAGGCTGTAGACCACCAAATTAGGTTGTGAAAAAGGAATTTCATCACCCGACTAGTCACTGGACAACACACCAGGGATTTTAACCTTTAGCCTGTTGAAAAAAATGTCGTCTACCAAATAACTTTAAAGGTATTAGATAATCAAGGAAGAGCAATCACTACATACACCAGACGTGGAGTTAATTAACCCGTTGTTAGACTTGCAACTCAGGAATAATCTCTAATCCAGTGTTTGTGCTTCCAGCTTCAACCACTCTGATGAAAGCTTAGAGAAGCCAGAGTGTTAGAGACTATTCTTGTGTTTCAAGTCTGAGAATGGATAGGGGAATTCCAAGCCAGATGCTGCAATCAAGCATGATCAAAGATCTCCCAAGCCAGAAAATTCAAAGTACTGTAACTTTGTTTACTCCTCCTCGTTTTTTATTGATTATTTGGAATTGTACGTCGCTTTAACAGTTTTTTTTCTGTCAAATTGCGACGTCTAGTTCATATCACGCGAGGGAAGACCCTGGGGGTACCTCTTCACATTATTCGGGCAAAAAGCACATTCGGGTAGAGCAGTCAGAGCAAGTCAGCTGGAAGGCTTCCACACTTGCCAAATCTGAAGTTCCAAAACCTGGATTCGAACCCAGGGTAGTAAAGAGTTGAGAGGTTGCAGGTCATATCCACTCGGTCAAGCAGGTCCCCGGTTCCCCATTTATAAATGTGCAAAAGAATAAAAAATGGCATAAGGACATAGTTACATTATTTAAACACTGATACCAGAGTATCCTATATAATGACCTCTATTGAGCAACATCTCTTCAACAATTTGTTTTCAAAACCAGCATAAAATAATACATTTACATATAAATTATTTGGTTTTAACATATTAAACTCTTTTGGGGCCAAATATATTGTCGTCTGTCTCAATGTTCAAAATTAATATTTCACGAATTTCTGTTTAAAAACAAAATCAGGATGTCAAACAGGTTGGATAGTGATGAGACTCCGGGTTGGTATTTCATTTTAATTCAAACTGTTTGTTAAAACATTTCCGAGTCGCCTATGGCGGCTTTGGGTTACATCGCAAATACACAACATCAAATATATACAATATTACACAACTTAAAGGATTAAACCGAACTATATAATATCTTATATAGTTATTCTCCCATATTTGTGTTCACCGACATTGAACAACAAGTTCACTACAACAACAAATATTCTGTTTCTGAAAGTATGTTACTAGGATTTCTCTGTACATGCTTCCGTTAACGTTATTTTCAGGATGGAAGAAGTTAATTAGTGAATTAATTTTCAATCAAGTGCTCAATAACCCACAGCACTCCCAGGGATTCCCAGCTGGCTTCTGTTTTGCACCTCAATATTTCTATAAATAGATCGAAATAGATTTACGGTTCAAGCGTGAGTTCAAATAAATTAATATGGTATAAATTTCACTTTATTGCTTATTTGCTTTTTCAGTAATGGCATAATACATACTGAATTGAAAACATATTTCATATTTCGGAGTTTGCACCTGTAAGCACCTAGTACGCATGGGTATATGCACAAGAATGTGGTAAGATAGCATATCATTGATAACATCCGGTTAATTCAGTGGTAGAGCTTCCGCTTCCGGTGCGGAAGGTTGCGCAGCCACGGCACATTGGCAAACACCTTCATAGGTATCCATTTATACAACTGGGTGAAGTGAGGCACGTGTAGGATTAATTTTCTGCCCATAAAAATCCGACGGACGCTTCGATCATGAGTCCTGCGTCTTACCACTAGACGACCGCCACCACCGGTAAGCATTACGACAGGATAAAGTGACCAGCCAGGGTTCAGTCCACTGTGTATCAGTGCTTAACATTGGACACGTAAAAGAACCAGCTATTTCTACAGAAGAGTTCTTTGTATTTCTAGGACGCCCATTAGCCCTAGATGTCTGAAAGTGACGTAAACAATAAAGAAACATTATTGATACAACAAACAGCCAGTGAGCAGAGCATTCCAGGTAAATGTATCATTGCCTTTGGCTCAAAGGTTAAATTCGCTGTGGAGTTAACCCTTAGCCTGCTAAGCGCAAACAGCTTGGATCCATATTAGACGCCGAGTAACTCGGCGTCTAATACGGACCTAAGCTGTTTGACACTCGGCCAATTGTTTATCCAAACTTTGGGCGAATCAGATGGACTTTAAATCCAAGCAGACAACAATTTAAGCAGACGACATTTTTTTCAGCAGGCTAAGGGTTAAGGGTTTGAATTCCCCTCTAACCACACACTTTGGCATATACGGGGGCATCCTGCTAGCTTGCGGAAGATTGCCGCTTTTATGAAAAACTGGAAAAGTATGCCATATTACCTGCAATGTTTCACATTGTCTTAAAACCCACATAAAACAAATTAAAACAACAATTGCAACAAAAGCATTGCCAACTGAATTTGCTGGTAATTATTTACACAATTTAATAGGTTTTAAAGTTAAATCAGAATAGGTTTAAATTAAATCTTTACAACATGATAAATGAGTTTGTTAATGGGGTTTGTCCGTGTCTTCCTTCTGTTCTTTGTTTCATTACTTGCTTAATCGTTAGTATTATGTCATAGGCTAGCAATTTAGCATTTAAAATATACATGTAGTAAGATGGTACAAACATTCTTATAATGAGTTGTAAGGAAACTGTTTTAACCCTTAGCCTACTAAAAAAAGTCGTCTGCTTAAAATTGTCGTCTGTTTGGATTTAAAATCCGTCGGATTCGCCTAATATTTGGAGAAAACTTGGCCGATTTCAAACAGCTTGGATCCGGATTAGGCGCCGAGTTACTTTGCAAATTCTATCACGGTCGCGCTTAGCAGGCTAAGGGTTAAAATATGTCTTACCATGTTCAGTTATATGTACAATTATTTACAATCAGTAAGAAACCACACAAACTTGTTTTAAATGTGAACGGAGTGATACTTCTCTACAGTGCCGTGGTGGTAACCCCGTGGTAGAGTTCTCCACGCAAACAAAGAGGTCGTTTGTGCGATCTCCGACCACGTCAAACCAAACTTTTAAAACAATAGTACTAGTAGTTCCCTTGTTTGGCATTCAACATTATAAGTGTAGTTTTAGAACTGGTTCGCCAGGTGTCAGTATAATATGACTGTATGGGGTGTGTCCATGTGATGTGTCGGTCAAATGTCAGTTGAATTAAATAAAACTTTATCTTGTCTTAACCCTAAGCCTGCTAAGCGCGACTGTGATAGATTATGCAAACAGCTTAGGTCCAGAGCAGACGCCGAGTAACTCCCGATCTAAGCTGTTTGACACTCAGCTAATTGTTTCTCCAAATATTGGACGAATCCGATGGATTTTAAAATAAGGCGACGGCAGTTTAAACAGGCGACATTTTTTTTCCCAGCAGACTAGAGTTAAGCATTAACCGTCTTGACAAAACCGAAGTACTGTAAAGCTGACGTTACACCAAAAAAGACGCACAAACAAACTTCTCTCGATATTTTGTACACAAAAAAACTGTTTTTTGTTCTGCAGTTACGACAAACCAGTAAATGATTAACAACATTAACATGATCACGTTTCATTTAGGTGGTTTGTGGTTTGTAGGTGTTTAATATCCTCTCCTCCATCCACACTGACATCTCCAATAAAATTAATCAACAAAATCAACGAGACGATTATGTTACGGGAAACCAGCTCGAAAATCAAAGGTCAAGGTCACATTAACAGGTACGTTTTCTTGAAGTCTACTTCTGCTTTTATGGAGCAAGAACGTCATATGGGTCTGCAATATGAAGAATTTAAACTATAAACAAACCTAACCTGTTTATAACCAAGATATGAAAAGGTCAAGGTCACTCTAAGTTGTCAATAAAATTTCACATAAAAGGGTTTACTGTAAAGTCATCTGTGACACTGAGAATATAGTTCACAATGCAGTACATAGAACAAATCTATACAAGACATTCATGTTTTAGAACTGTCTTTTACATCAAGGTCATGTTACTCTAAGAGGTCAACTTCAAAGGTCACCTACATAAAGAATATACGGGCTGTTTGTCTGCAGTAAGTACTATGTGTTTCATTGGTTATATGTGTCATGTTGTCAACAATGACTTAAAGAACTTATTGATCATCCCTTTATTATTTTATTTACGATAGCATATTAACTTTCTTAAATGTTAATATGCTTAAACTTTTCATTCAAACATACAACAGTTTTTATATTCTTTACAATCCTCAAATTGAATGATTTCACAATGTACAGTACAATACATACTGTTTTTATTTTGGAACTACTTTCTTGATGAGTATGCATATTTTAAGGCAGCACTTAAACTGCTGAAATTCTATGTGATCTACTCCGTCATTTCCATACAGATCAGTTCATCGTATATGATTTGTTGGTATTTCATGTCATGTACGCTGTTCTTGTGCCGAACCCTAGTAAAAAGGGCCTGGGTCTACCTTGTTAAACAACCCAAGACTATTTCTTTCTAATTTATTTGCATATTACTTCTTTACTCTTCTTTTAAAAAGAAATTGCTGACACACTTCGACAACATGTGACCATACTCCATTTAAAGTAATGCTACCCCTAATATGAATACATGAATAAATCTGTAACAAGTTTTAAACCATTTTTCACAGGTACACAGGAACTCTCCCTCTCCAGTTTCAAAGTTCTATGCAGATGTAATTAAATCAGATGTTTATAACATATGATGTGTTAAAAAAGAAATAAATTTGTATTTAATTTACATAAATTACTATATATTTTCACCTATTTTTGAGTGGCCTCCATTTAAATAAATATGTTAGGATATAATGTTCCTTGATGGAGCAGCCCAGGGATTAAATGTTCGACCTTTACTCCAAAATGTTAAGGGTCATGTTCTAAATTCAAAACATCTTGTCTTTTCATACTAAGAAAATAAATATCTGCTCATTTAAAGTTTAACCTGTTGTACACTGAAATTGTAGTGCTGTATGGGAGATTGTAGATCTGTACGGGAGTTTGTAGAGCTGTACGTGAGAGTTTGTAGAGCTGTATGGGAGTTTGCAGAGTTGTACAGGAGTTTATAGAGCTGTACGGGAATTTGTAGAGTCTATGAGATTTTGTAGAACTGCATGGGAGTTTGTAGAGCTGTACGGGAGTTTGTAAAGCTGTACGGGAGTTTATAGAGTTGTACGGGAGTTTGTAGAGTCTATAAGATTTTGTAGAGCTGTATGTGAGTTTGTAGAGCTGTACGGGAGTTTGTAGAGTTGTACAGGAGTTTGTAGAGTCTTTGAGATTTTGAAGAGCTGTATGGGAGTTTGTAGAGCTGTACGGGAGTTTATAGAGTCGTACGAAAGTTTGTAGAGCTGTATGGGAGTTTGTAGAGCTGCACGGGAGAGTTTGTAGAGCTATATGGGAGATTGTAGAGCTATATTAGAGTTTATAGAGTTTCACGGGAGTTTGTAGAGCCTATAACATTTTGTAGAGCTATATAGGAGTTTGTAGAGATGTATTGGAATTTGTGGAGTTTCACGGGAGTTTTTAGAGCTGTATGGGATTTTGTAGAGATGTAACGGAGTCTATAGAGCTGTATGGGAGTTTGAAGAGGAGTACGGAAAATTGTCGAGTTAGCAAAAACAAGGTAACACACACAGAATAAGATGTTTGATCAAAACCAGTGTATTGTCGGGAATATGAATGAAAGATTTTCATTGAAATTGTAGCAAAAACAATGAATATTTACTCATACCGGTGTCCTATTATAACCATTGCACTTATCTGAAAATTATGTGTGCTGATTTCGCATATGGAATTGACTGCTGGGAATAAAAGTAGGCACGCGTTATAACATCCAAACATATCAACTGTAACAGATATCTTGTCTGATATTCCATATAAATCCATTAAAAAAAATTGCAACCTATAATTACCAATTTTGTTAAACTGTTACGGCAATCAGTCTGAAGGGAAAGTCTTATTACATATTGATTTACATAGTAAAAAAAATTACCCATCACTTATAGTGGCGTAATTTCCTTAATTAGTTTTATGTTTCAGTGATGCTGCCTGCCATTCTTAATTAGTTTAAACATTTTTATTTGTATAAACTATATATAGGATCTTACATGAGTTTTTATCTAATATAAGAATTTCTTCAACGAGTATAAGGAAGCTTTATTAAGTGAGCCTTGGCGAGCTTAATAACAGTTTCCGATACGATTTGAAGAAATTTTTATATTTAATAAAAACGAGTGTAAGATTCTTTTTATCACATGACAAACAAACAATAGAAAATTGTTGTCCCAATTTATTTCAGTGTACTGTAGTACTTAGAAGTTCGTTTTGTGATAGGTAACACGGGTACTATAACACAATATGACATGGGTAAATTGAATAGAATACAAGGCGGGTCATGTGATAAAAATAAATATCTATAAATTTTCAAAACACAACTGAAATATTTTTAAAGAAACAAATTACAAGAAATATAGATGTGTTCTATTGAATTTAATCTATGGATGGACAAGATTGAAAAAAGTTTAATGAAGAAACGGCATGCATCTCAGAACGATTTCAGATGGAAATGTTGAAACGATTTCAGATGGAAATGTTGAAAAGGGAGAAAGGCCAATACAAATCTAATACAAGACTATTTAATAATTGTTTTTCATTAGAAATTTTAGATAGTGACACAATAAATTATTTAGAAAATCATTGAAAACTGTTATGTCTATCACCTTAACATCAATCTGAGAAACAGAGAGTCATGAAACATGACATAGGTCCTTTTAAAGTAGAATTGATTTTTTAAACCACGGGGTATAATGCTTATGATAATAAAAAATTTGGTCAATAAAAACAACTACATGTATATGATTGTAGTTAAATTAGTATCAAACAAGCTGAGTCCTTTTGCCTTACCTGCTCATCTCTATCGCATCCTCTACCCCACCCCCTGGGGGCCTCCGTTGCAGAGTGGTTATAGTCATTGACTTGCAATCTCTCAGCCCCTTCGAATCCCGGTCTGGGAACTTCGGATTTTTCAAGTGAGGAAGCCTTCCAGCTGGCTTGCGGTAGGTATTTGGTTCTATCCGGGTGCACTAAATAGTGTACAGAGGTCCCCCGGGATCTTCCTCCACCTGTAATGAGCTGGACGTCGCGAATCATCTATGACTGAAATACTGTTAAATTCCAAATAAACAAACAAACCCCACCCCCTCCCCCACCCCTATCCACATACACACAAAACACACACACAACGAAATACAAGAACAGGAGGATACCAACTTTTAATTGAATCTCAAACATGAAACATGACAAGAATGTTCTTTTTAATTTTAGAGCCTTTTAGTATTTATCTTCATGTCACATTATCTCTCACAGTTCTATATTTTATCTTTATCTCCTATATAAAAGTGCATTTCATACATGACACAGAGTACATGCAAATAA
>JAULCC010525814.1:0-10742 GCA_032358795.1 Nuttallia obscurata | reverse complement strand
ATGTCTGTTTCCATCAAATAATACTTTTTTTTATAAATCTCTGACTAAAACTGTGCTATGCCTCTTAAAATGACTTTTGGTTGAAAGGATTTTGCTATATTTATGTAATTTGTTTGAGAGCAGATAAGTCGAGATGTTTATCGGGCAGGAAAACAGAGGTTTTTCAATAATTAGCAAGAGAATTCAACTAGTATATGTAACTTGAATCATATGTTGTCACCAGTGGGGCTTCGTCGGCACACCCCAAATGTGCCAACACCACGATGTACCTCATGAGGGTCTCTGCTAAACCTTCTAAATGATGATGATGATGATATGTTGTCTATGTCAGTGATAAGTCAACATTTCAACATGCAACAATGATTTTTAAAGAGAAACAGAAACAAGATTGAAAATTTGTTTTTCATACATTTCAGACAAAATGACAGCATGGTGGGCTCTGTCAAACAGTCACAATGTTGAGCAAGATAGCTCAGAGGCAGGATATTGATGTTGCTGAGGTTATCCCAATATTGAGTTTGACTTGGTCAGAGTCAATAGGTACCCGATACTTCTTATGGTCCAAAGTTGGGTGAATTTATAAAGAATGTCCCTTTCAAAGCCCCATAAGACTCAGATGGTCTTCAGACCCTTTAGTTTCACGGTGACACCAAAGGAACATTCCTCTGGCTCAGGTGAACTAGAAAGTAATGGTGCATATAGTACATCCCATAGGACTGTTAAACAACATATTAGATATCTGTTTTAATTAACATAGCACAATGCTATTATTCATGTAATAAACTTTTGTTACATTCTACTCCTTTGTGATATTTATTGAAAGTTGTCTTAACATATTTCATACATTATACATATGAACATTGTATTGTTCTTATGTTAGCTGTATGACTATATGTAGCTATGTTTTGTAACTTTTTGTACGACTGGGAGATGTGTAGCATCCGTGGGGAGAACTCGGATGAGTCCAGGCCAGGGATCAGAATGTATAAATGCTATTCAATGGGCATGAAAAAGAACTACCGCTTGTTCTTTTTAATCATGCATACTACCTTCAAAAGAGAGACACAATACGGAATAAAAGAGGAGAAACAGCAAATCTATCTCCACCTACCCCTAACGTTGTAGTATAAGCTGTATATATCTGAATGTTAACCATTTTCCTCCTTTATCAAAATGACAACTAACGTGGGGCACATTACCATTGCCTATTGATTACCTCGTGGAATTTCAACTCTTCATTAAAAAATTCAGGAAAAGAGAAGTCACTGTAATTTAGGAATATAACTTTTAGATAAAAATCAGAGTTATTGTGAATTGTTGACAAAGATTTTTTGTAACATTTACTATGGCGTAAATATTGCTTAAACCAGGTTTTGTCAGGGGTATAGTAGAAAGTTACCAATCGATTGTATTGAATAAAATTCAAGTCCAAAATAGATATTTTCTTCATTGTAAATTGTTTATGGGCCAAGTAGATGGAACCTAACAAACATTTTAGTGGCAGAGAGTGGTTGGACCTGACCTGAAAGAGAATATGTTAAAATCAAAAATGGAACTTGTGTCATGGGGTCTTGGTGTGCATAAGTGATGCAGTAATTCGGACAACAGATAAAACACAAAAACAAAATGAGTAAAGGCACAGAAAAGTCTGAAGAAGGTTTGAAACAAGACATGAAGATGAAGAAATATCCGTTCAAGGCGCTATTTACCAGGAGTAGAAATCAGCTACATGATTTATTTGAGGATGATGAAACACCAAAGGAGGATGTAAGAGCATTATTGGATAAATTGGAAGGTGCAATGGACCTAGTTCATCCATTAGTGGAATTGTGAATTTTCACATGGATCAATGCAAAAGAACTGCAGAAAAGAAAGAGACACAGAAATAGGTTGACAAAGTAAATGATGTGTATGATGAAACCATGAAGTTGTATCAGCTGAGATACCTCAATTTCAAAGAAAATACCTCTTTGAAGCCATGCAAATCTATGTTACTGTAATATGAGGCAAATTCTACCAACACAAACTTCATCTATAAAATTTTCTATCTAAAGTCAGAAGTTTTAACATATTTAGCAAAATTCCAAAGTTCAAAGTAGAGAAGTGTACAGAGTGGACAATGAACAAAACCCCATGACAGTAACTCTACTGACTTTTAGGCAGCCGAGTTTGAATCAAAAAGCTATTTTACCCTTGTATGGGACACAGCTTAGGAAACTGTTCTCAGTTATAATTTACCCTTGACTAAGTCCAGAGAAGCCATGACAGATAAAGACAACTGGAAATTATTTTTCTGTTGCTTCTTCTTCAGTGCTGACAGTCTCTGTAATTTCCTCCTGTTGGTAGACATTATAACTGCCATCTGATTGAGGTATCAATATGGTATGTGCATCCAGCTGATTGCCATCGCCATCCTGCAGTAAAGTCTGATATGACATGTTCATGCCTATATCAGACATTTCATAATTGATTGTATTGCCATCCTCTGTGGCAATGACTAGTTGTCCAGCTTGCAAGGCACTTTCTAGGTCGAACTGGTCATCAACAGTGTCCACACTGACTTCATTGGCCTCGTTAATGACCAAACTAACCTCTTGCACATTGTTACAGGCATCCAGTCTATTACCAGCTTCATCTCTGCTGTAATGTAATGTCGCTGGTTCCAGGTAATTGAAGGTTGGTCTCCGCTGTGGCACTATATTATGAACCGTTTTCTCATGTCTTTGTAGATGATGTTTTTGTCTGAAAGCATATCCACATATATTGCACTCATACTGACCCTTTGAAGTGTGGGCTCGGTAATGAGCTCCACACATTGCCTTAGTCTTAAATCTCCAAGTGCATCCTGGGTATGTGCAGGCAAAAGGTCGCAAGGGGTTATGCACTTGTTTGTGTTTGGTCAGTGTGGACTTGTCACTGTATGCAGAGCCACATATCTCACAGAGAACACACCCCTTACTATGAATCTGTCTGTGTGTATGTATAGCAATGTTTACAGAAGACTGGAAGTCACACTGACTACACTTGTACGCCTCACGGTCCTTATGTGTCTTCATGTGCTGGTTCAAATTTGCAACAGTTCTGAAGGACTTCACACACACTGAACACAAAAGGTTCTTTTCCATCTTGTGCACTGTCTGATGCTTCCTGAGATAACGGAGACGATGGAATATCTTATCACATTTATCACACAGAAAGTCTCCTGGTAAGTCCTGTGTCTCTACTCCTCGAATTCTTTTTGCAGATGATCTCGTCTCCATCTTTATATACTCTGACATAGTCATGACTTCATTATCTCCTTTTATGGCAGGAATATTCAATAAAGATCCAACTTTCAATATATCAGCATGTTTTTCTCTCATATGTCTACACAGAGTACTTCTCCAACAAACCTTAAGATCACAGTAGAGACACTTGAAACTGTATTTCCCTCCCTGTATATGACCTTTCTTACTCTTTCCAATGACTGGAATAAAATGAAAATCAGGCATGTTCAGTTCCACTGAAAGTTCTTTTATAGTCTTTGATAACTTTACCATATTTTCAGAAGCAGAGTCTACAAGTTTCTTATTTGTAAACTCTTGTGAACTATCACAGTTTAGTTTTGCATTTTCCTTCTCTGAACTGTTGGAGTTTCCCATGTCTAACATTTCTAACTGACAGATTTCTTGCTGGTTGTCTTTCATGCTTGTAGTTACATCTATTTCATTCATAATACTGACAGACTCTTCATTTGCATGTGCTTCTAAAACATTTGCTTTCTGCAAATCAGCAACTGAGGTGTTAGTTTCCATCTGATTGTCATTTTGAAGGTCTAGATTGTGAGTTTCAACATTACTCTCAGCTGAAGTACTGCCAAAAGTATAGGGTAATTGTTCAGTTACAGCAGTAGCGTTGCCTTCCATTCTTACCTCATTTGTCACACTTAAACAATCAAATGGCTCATTTTCAGCAACCTGTGAAATAACATCAAAAGACTCATCTTTAGTTTGTTTCGTTTCCATGACAACCTGTGACATTTCATTTGCCATTTCATTCCTCTCTTTTTCTCCATCTTCTAACACTTCACCAACTTGCTCATATGTTTCACTGTCCTGATCAAACTGAGTATCTACTCTCTGTGTTTTATTTGAATTCTTTTTATACTTAACGTGTTTCTGCACACAGTCTTCACTTTTCTTCTCCACTAGAGAAATCCTGTGCTTGCGTCTGTAATGTTCAGTTAAAGCTAACTTTCTGGAGAAGGACAGTCCACAGACCTCACATCCAAGTCCCATACCACGGGCTACATCTGAAATATGAGTACAATGAAGCATGCAATAAATTAATACCTTATTCAATCTGTTAACTATGAACATCAACATTTTAATAATAACTGTTTTCCATTGATCACTGATTTAATTACAGCTAAAATTATAATTCAAGAAATATCCAAACGTTTATTCAACTACAAAAAAATCATTCTGTAATTTTATTAATGTCCATCTAACTGAATGTCCAGAAGGTAAAAGGTCACATATTATGACAATTTAGTCTACACCTAGCTTTGTTGTTTTTTAACTTCACTAATTAAGAAGATTTTCTATTAAACAACTGCAGTACAAACACTAGCATGTTTCTATGTTGTCACATCTATGGATTGGGGACTTACCTGTATGCTGAAAAGAAATTGTTAAGTGCCTCTTTTTTATTGTCCCATATTGTTTGTGTTTGTTTGTAGATATGTAGATAGATTGCAGATATGTATATGGTGTAGATAGATATAAAATAAAATGTAGAAACATGCTTGTGCTTGCACTACAGCTGTTCAGTAGAAATGTTTATAACTTACTGCCAACTTTTCTTTTTTTTTCAGAAAAAAAAGGGGTGGGGAAGGGGCGTTTATTGGAGTGGGCATTACATAAAGGTTATAAGGTATGATTTAAATTTTTTAAAAGTTGCACATTAATTAGTTTGGCTCCAAATTTTCTTATTTGGCGACAAGGTTGGCCGAGAGAACATTGGGCCTAGGAGAGCTCTGTCTTTAGTGGCAAGATTGATGGATATTAGTGAAATATTCAAACCGACATTATGTACACATTGTTGAATACCAGACAAATCAACAGAGGAGTGAGTAGCTCTCAAAAAGATGCATGTACTAATGTCTGGTTAAAAGCTGTGAACAACAACATCTTTAACTCTGTTTTAACAAATTATGTGTGTTTTCAAAACAAGTTATCACTAAACCATACTTACGAGTAGCTTTGTGGTGTAAGAACTGTGTCACACTGTACAAAATCTCATCACAAAGTCCACACTGCAACTTATCAGTCCCTGAAAGTACAAGCAGTCCTTAAGTTCAAAAGCCAAAACGAAATCAGTTTAACTTAAAATTTAAACAAATGGACCATGATGGTCCTATTATAGCTCACATACAAAATATAAACCACATACAGGTCAGCATTTGAACTTTATTGATAAATGTTTCACATAAAATAGCTAGCTCAAGCTATGCAAGATTTTTAAAAGAAATTTTTAAACCACGACAGAACCGCCACACCTAAAATGATCTCGTTCAAGAACAAAACAGTCAGCATAGCGTCCATTTCTCCTACGACAGACACACACCCTGCAATCAGCACAATATAAACAAATTCTGGATTCATCAGAAATATCAACATTTTTTAGTGTCGTTGTATAAGGTAGGAGTGTGTAAACGTGCCTAGTTAAGAGGACTTACATGTTAACATTGTGTTGAAATGCATCTGACTTAACCACATCATGCATGTGGACAGTTATCCAGCGGATGATTACGAACAATTCGTCCACTGATTGGGTTGTTAAGAAGTCTAGGTGTGTTAACAGCATTTAAAGTGGTAATTTGGAATCGATTGCACAAATGAGTGTTCATTAACACACTGACGTTCACATCGCAGCAAGATGTTGGTGCGTCATTTCGCTCGAAATAGTACGCAAAGATTACGTATTGCTCTACTAGAGTGCCCAGCATGCCTTGCAACACAAGACATGTTGAGCAAATTATGCATGTGAAAATCATGACGTATAACAGTGCAAAAAAAATCAATAAAATTCGAGAAATCTGATAACACAGGTCAATGTTCATATTACCTATCTGGTTTCTTTATTCAATTACTTGATTAACACAAAAAAAAAACCCACTGTGTGTACAAATCAGAAGTTTCTGTTTTTGTTCAGTATACAAGTGGAAACTAGCCTCACCACCTAGCTACCATGATATTTTTTACCAACCAAGGCCTTTAACTGTCCACTTTGGGAAAAGAACCCTAGATAAATTGGGAAAATATGCATCGCAATATTTGCAAAATTTTGGTCATGAAATATGCAACTGCAACTGTTTCTTTTCTTACTTAACAACAAGGGTACCATTGTACCCATCATATGCAACATAAAAACTGATTTAATCATGTGTAGTATACTACTGGACTAGTTCTTTAAAGTAAACGCAATCACAGATTCTATAAAGATACGGCTCAAAGAGTAAAGTATGGTGGGTGGGGTAAATTCATGATTTCTGTAAAGTTTTTAAGAAACTGAAAAACATTCAATCAAAGTGCAGCTGTGTAAATGAACAATAAAAGAGCGTCCTTTAAATCAAACCGACCATTTTCTGGATAATTCCATCACTTTTTTTTTCAATGACTGAATGTAAAAGGACAGTTCCATATCACCCTTGAACACTTTGTGCTCAGGTGAGCTAAAAAAGGACAGTTCCATATCACCCTTGAACACTTTGTGCTCAGGTGAGCTAAAATTGTCAGCAAAGAGTTTTCAAACCCTGGTTACTTTAAGAAATTCTCCTTGTTTGAGTGTGGTAATTTAAACTGACTTGCACAAGTATAGACACCAAAATTGTCAAGTTTTCTATATAAAGATTTTAAAATATTTTTTTTGGTAGGAGACTGAACACATTTAGAGAATGGAAAAAAAAGATATAACAGAATTAATAGTTAATTTACCTTTTTTATTAGCTGATTCATGATTGGACAATGGAGTTTTACTTTCAGTTTTGATGTCTGTAATATTGCCCTGGTCATCTCTTTGTATCACTACATACTGGATCTGACTGCTGACCCAGTAATTCTCTGTAAAATACATATTAAACATTGGAACATTTCAAAATTGCACCTAGCAACAGGCATTGTTATGGTCATCTGATGATGATGTTGGACATAGTTTTCATAGGAAACTTTCATACTTCTGTTAAAACCATGCAGATAGATATTACAGTTACAGCAATAAATTAACTAAATGTACATCTATTGTGGTCCAATAGCCTGCATTGACTTGTGACAAGTCTTGTCACGATGAGTCAGAAAGAGCCTAGACAATGAGCAACATGGATGAGGTGTACCTGAGCTAAAGAAGCAGTCAAAAACACACAGTTGAGTACATGTATATGGGTCTGGTTCAAGTAAATAAAGACAGTGGCAAGTCAGCTGAGGTGAATTTTAGTGACAAATGAAAATAGTGCATGGATGGCAAAAAAAAACAAGCAGAGAAAAGAAGGAGACAAAGAAAAAAATGAAATAAAAAAATTACAATAATTGCAGCAAACCCCTAAAAGTCCCTTACCACCATTTGCTTGAATTAAACTCTGTCCTGGTTCAATGTTTATGATGTCATCTCCATCAACAATTGACTCTTGTGGTGTTATATGGCTGCCAGCACTCGGGTCTTGTAAATTTTGTGAAGCTTGATCACTGTCCGCTATTATCTCCCCTGGTACACTAGTTGATACAGGAGTGGCCAACAATGTTGCTGCTAGCATGTCCTCTGGAATCAACTGGGAACTATCCATATTGAAACACATTGGCATAGGATTCACAGTAAAGAAAATGGCCTGAAAATATACACATCATCTTGTACCAGACACATACATGTGATAAATTTGTGGGGTTTACAATTTTTTTCAAATAGATTTTCAATGTTTTCAGGTAGACTCAGCTAGATCTAATTTTTCGTTGGGTAGATTTTTTCCCCCACTTATTCATAGATATATGAATTATGGCAATAAGTTTTCATAATATCATTTAAACATTGAAATAAAGAGCATTAAATATTAAGGCATACTTAGCATGGTTCTCGCCACAAAGAGTCCAGTTTATGTACATTTTTTTATTGGATTCTTTTTAATGAGTATTATAGCTGTTATGAATCAAAAGGATATGATTGGAGTAGAGAGCGAGTTGTATTCATGCTGCAGGTGAATCAAACCCAGTACAATTATGTAAATGAAGGAACTTTTTTGGTGTTTAAAACTGTGATTAACGTTTAAACACTAAGAGTGACATCTTCCTGTGATTGTGTAATTGAAGTTCTCTGCAATTCTCTGGTACGCAGGATTGTATTAATACCACATGGGGACTACAAACATAAAAGCAAGTAGAAAAATATGACAGATTGCAGGATTGAAGCAGTCAAAGAAGTGTAGTTGAGTATAAGTATGTTGGTCTGGCTAAGGTAAGAACAAGAGTTGTCAGAGGACAATAAAGCTCACCAATCAGAGCCATCGATACCAGGGTCTACCCTAGAACAGTTTTAGCATTAGGTATTTCTCACAGTAACACCTATTGCAACAGCATACACACTGTACAATTTGGTGAAAATCTATGAACTATGACCCAGATTCCATAGAGTAGATGGATATTTTTGACAGAAGTTTTGAGGCTCAATAAACAGTTGGACAATTCTGTGTCCTAGTTTCCAGAACCAGGTGCATTCTACTGTTATTCATTTTCAGAAAATTTGGGTAGTATCGCACCAATCTGTTTCTGCCTAAGAAAAGGTCTTGCATACAACAGTTGAATCAGAATTTTAAAAGCAACAGTATAAACTGTGTTTGAGAAAAGGCCTTGCACACAAGGTTTAACCAGAATTTTAAGTAAAAACATGGGGGCACAATTCAGTCAAAATCCTTTCAAGAGTTATGGGACTTGACATACAAAGTCATTGTATAATCCTGAATAAGTATGTGAAGTTTCAAAGCAGCAGCATACACAGTGGCTGAGAAAAAGACCTTGCATGCAAAGGTTTAACCAGAATACCTAATTTAAAAAGGGGTCACAATTCAGTCAAAATCAATTCCAGAGGTATGGGACTTGACATACAAGGTCATCTAATGACCCTGAATAAGTGTGTAAAGTTTCAAAGCAACAGTATAAACAGTGTTTGAGAAAAGACCATGCACACAAGGTTTAACCAGAATTTAAGTAAAACTAGAGCACCGCCTTGCGGATGCAGAAAACGTTACATTTGGAACCAGGTGAGAAAAGTTGCAGCTGACACCTGGGCTTGAACCAGGGGCTTGAACCGCCTTCAGGTTAACGTACCAACGCTCTATTGACTGAGCTATCCGGCCACCAATGCCAACTCAACTCACCTCTATAGGTAGCAATACACTGTGAAAAAAGTAAAAGTATTGATAGTGTCTTAGGAAAGGCTTTGGATGCAAAGGTTTAACCAATCTGGCATCACCAACATGACTACAATTACAAGCATCTGGTCCCTATTCTCCGAATAGGCAAGCTAATTCAGTAAAAATCAATTCCAGAGAAATTGAACTTGACATAGAGATATGTAAGGACTCTGAACAAGTGTGTGAAGTTTCAAAGCATCAGTATAAACAGTGTCTGAGAAAAGGCCTTGCATGTAAAGGTTTAACCAAGCTGGCAACTCTTATATGACTACATATTAAGCACCCCTATTCTTTGAATTGGCAAGCTGATAAAGGACCACTATGATTTTGAAATTTTATTGGTAAAACATAAAAAATAAATATTTTTTTATTGAGATATATTGTTGTTTACTTTAAAATGATTAAACAAAAGTGTTTTAAGTTCAGTCACAAAATGGTTATCCCCTATAACCTCAACTTTACTTTTATCTGCAAAGTGCACAAATGTGAAGGTAACTGATGACAGTTTGTTATATTGCGATAGTATATTCTTACTGTTTAATAAAAATATCAATATTATGCACTTGCAACTTTCTTTGCTATTCCTACAAAAAGCACATGTCTTCACGAGGCAAAAATAACCAGGTCATGTACTAAAATGCTTGCATCAGTTGTTCAAATGCTACAGATGAATTCCATGTCCAATAAACAATACTATCATAACAAAGTTATCTTATACTTCAAGGTACTTATCTGCCAACTTTCTACAAAATGTTGGTAAACAAAATTGATAGCGGGTATTGAATATGCAAGTTATCCTCTGTTGGTATACTTATAACTGACACATTTAGTTTTAGTAACCCTGAGAAAAGTTTACGTGTAAATTTTGTGCATAGACCTAACAGTTCATGTCACTTTTTTACCTTTAGTTAGCATTTTTGATTAACATTAGCTTCGAATCAATCTTTTTTTCATTATTATTCACATTATTTGTAGCTCGCACGTTATTTTCCGATGCCTTTTTAATTTTTTTTTGCACAACATTCATAGGCGGTTGTCGTAAGATATCCTTTGGCGTGAAAATTACAATATGGTGTCAATATCGGTTTGGTAAAACACCACTTTTGCCGCAGTTTTAGAAGGTAAACAAGAGTGCCGTGGTCGCACAAAATACGCCCATCACTGGAAACTTGACAACTAAAGTTATCATTTGAAGCTACATTTATTCAAATAATCTAAGTCCATAAAGTGGCATTGCAGAAAAAATAATCGAACTGGACCCAAAATCCTGTATGATAAGAAAGCCAATCATGAAATTTGGTTGGCA
>JAULCC010525703.1:0-10742 GCA_032358795.1 Nuttallia obscurata | reverse complement strand
GTTCTACTTCAGTATTCAGTTAGACTACAATCATTATGTTCTACTTCAGTATTCCGTTAGACTACAGTCATTATGTTCTACTTCAGTATTCAGTTAGACTACAATCATTATGTTCTACTTCAGTATTCCGTTAGACTACAGTCATTATGTTGTACTTCAGTATTCCGTCAGACTACAGTCATTATGTTGTACTTCAGTATTCCGTTAGACTACAGTCATTATGTTCTACTTCAGTATTCCGTTAGACTACAGTCATTATGTTCTACTTCAGTATTCAGTTAGACTACAGATATTATGTTCTACTTCAGTATTCCGTCAGACTACAGTATGCGTATACGCCTTTTCTCTCTGGTATGCATCAGCAGGTGAGACAATAAGTCCCCGGGAACATACCGCACTTGCACATAATACTAATCATATGTTACAATAATTTACATAATCATGTACAACGTCTGAAATTGAATATGGAGGTGCTGTTTAACGCGATTAGCAATACAACTATATTTATAAAGAACTGGACAAAATTTTGAATTTTTATATAAAAACATCCTGTTAGACTCGAATTGTCAAGTTTTCAACCGTAGATTTAATTCTGATAACTCGACATTTGAATTATAGAGATACAGTAGACCTGATGGAATGTTTGGAAATACGCAATTATCTTCTGATGATTTGCCATTCTTTTTATAATACTGCACACATTATGCGTTCAACCATATTGTGTTGAACTGATCCTGTATCAAAAAATGATACACAAATAAAATGCAATAATTCAGATCATGATCCTATTAAGTTAAACAAATTTGAGTCCGCGAACCCCCAGCAATTGTTTTAGATAAATTTATTACACCATTCTTTATCTATTTACATGAAATAGAGAGACTTTGTCATATTGATTGTGTATCCATGTGTAAGTGATATTATTTTCAAATTCAAGACATTACACCTAACTGTTATCATGATTACTATACATACAGAATACTATTTTCTGACCCTCAAAATTCAATCAGGTCAAGTGAAAGAATGGCAAACTGTCGAAGAACTTTAAGGCTCATTTAAGTTGCGATTACCTACGTACACGTATATTCCCACATCTAACCTCTAATTGGCATTCTCTTGCGAGGGTGAGTGTATATGTCCTTCGAGTCCCTACATACATGTACCTGTACGTATACTCCCCACCCCTTGTTTGGAATGGAATAGGAGTAGATATTTTATGACACATTCATCAAATACCATAATGGATCTCCAAAACATAACGGCTCGTATATACCAACACAGTGGCGTCAAGAGGGACGTTAGTCCTTCGAATATCAATAAATCATATCAGAAATGACAGCAAGTACAAGGGTACAGAATACATATTTCATTTTGAGTCGGGTAGACATGGATGGCAGTATTAAAAACAGATATAAACATATAAATATAGAAAGAACATACAGTTATATCAAATATAGCACATAGTTAAGACAAGAGCTAAGGGTTGTACAGATACTAAACATACACTTGGTAAAGATCTAATACTGGTTAATATATTAAGAAATCTATCACTACTGCTAACAATTTTAAGAATAAGAGGATCATTACGTTTTATGGGATAAGTATGCATTTCTCGAATAGTTCGGTTACATGAAATAACATAACTCAACTATTTTTTTAGGACAAGTGCTTGTAACAAGGCCTTGAACGATTTGAAACCTCTTAAGAAAATGAAGGTTTACTACAGGTAGACCTAGAATATCCTGACTAAGTTCAGAGAATTGGAGTTGATCCTACTTTTTTATGAGTTGACCTCAACTTTTGTTTGTTCTACTCTAGCATTTAGCAGTCACATGTCTATAATGAGTTATGTAATGCTTCTTATTGGTGGTTTTCAAATGTATGTCTATAGTGTTGAAAAGTAAACAGAACAAAGAGGATGACTTATTTCAGATTTTATGTGTATGCATTTTTCAGTGACGTACAGACAGATGAAATATGCAGTATTTTGAAAAGGGGTTTTCAATGAAAATGCTGACGCAAGACACCCTTTAAGGATAATAAAAAAATGTTTGAAATTAAAAGATTCAAGATTAATTTTTACTGATTTAAGCCATGGATTGAACCCACGGCGTTCAGCACCGGAAAACAAATTTGTTTTCATTATATAATGTTATATGACTAGTGTTTGTCTAAAACCAACGCAAGGAAAAAATATTGCTTTTGTAAACGTCTTGTAAATTCATCCTGATTAGTCAGTTCTCAATTTGGTACACTCGAAATACATAACCTAATTTTCACCGCTTTATGGGAAAAATATATTTATCCTAAAACTTAAGCTCACACGCCAATAAAACTCAATCCATTTGCAAAGAAAATGGCAACAGTCAGTATCAACAAATATTTTTAAATATCAAAAATAATATTTTATAAAGTCTATAAACATATTTACATAAAGGTTGAAGCTATCTTCATGAATTTAATTTGCACTAACTAGGACAATGCATTAAGAGCAGAGGAAAGTATCCCCTGACTTCTTATGTTCCTTGAATATCTTTATAAGCTTGGGTAATGCATCAGTACCATACACTCTGTATCTTTAGCTGGAACGAAAAGGAAGAGGCCATATATATAAAATATTCAAAAGTAAGGACGACTGGTAGTTTGGACATAACTTTCTTAATACGGCATACTTTAGCGGAAGTAGACTCGAAGCGTAGGCCCAGGACTATCTATCCATTTGCAGAAGAACATGAATAATGGCTTTCTAAGATGTTTTCTACACAAAAATGGGCAGATCACGAATGCTTAAATTTTGGAATAGTAGAACCTGGGTATAATATAACAAATGAAGAAACCACTAATCCTTCTTAACAGTCTTATTTCCATGTTTGATCAGTTGAGCTTCTTTGATACTTCTAAATCCAAAGTAAACAAAAACTGGGCATGTTGACCGTATATGTTATTCAACAAAACAATTGTTGATATATTCTAGGGCCGGTGGAAATCAGGTTGGAGTCAAAAACAGGTTGTGTGATGAAACTGAAATCTATTTATGGTCATTTTGCCACCCACCACTACCCATCCTTAAGTCGTTTCACTACCCAGTCAATCAGGCTACCTATTATTAAAAGTAGTTTTTGGGTATAAAAGGTATAAATTATGTGCATAAATGACAGTGTTTGAAAGTAGTTGCATTTATGTTGTAAAATTGTGAATTAAATACAAGTCTGATTATCACAAAACAAAGACTAAAATGATTATATCAAAAATAAATAGGTGCAAGTGTATATATACACAGCACCACATTGATATCCTAAGTGAAAGCAAACCAGTGGGTTTTTTACCATAAAAAGTCCTTGTGTGTCCACAATTTTTTTTTTTTGCAGCAGATTAACAATCTTGATGTATGTTTCCATTTGAGTCAAGTGCCAAATACCTTGGCATATTATCCAGCTTTAACATACACTAGTTTTAAGATATATGAGAGGAGCATATTTACAAATTTATAAATGAAGTTCATCCAAAAAATATTTTAGATCCAAATCAGTCATATAATTGCGTCATAGTTGAGTCAATTTGTCTGGAACACTACTTTGAATATAGCAGGAAGGAGTATCTATCTATATGAAAACATTGTGGGTGTAAAAACCCTCATCTTCAAGCCCCTCTTCCCAACACAGTTGATGGGCTTTTTTATGAAATATATGTAAGGAATCAGTAGACAGAAGAATTTCATCAGTATTTTCAGCAATAATGTTTTACTCTTTTAAGCAATATGAAGCACATCCCAAACAAAGTTAACA
This sequence comes from Nuttallia obscurata, assembly GCA_032358795.1. Taxonomy (NCBI): domain Eukaryota; kingdom Metazoa; phylum Mollusca; class Bivalvia; order Cardiida; family Psammobiidae; genus Nuttallia; species Nuttallia obscurata. The sequence goes on along the minus strand of JAULCC010525703.1, from coordinate 6,957 downwards.
TCCAGATCAGCTGTTTTATCAAAGTTAACATTGTATGATTGGTTCTTGTAGATAAAGTATAGACCACTATCAGACGTCTAATAATATTAAAAATTTGATCTCTTTTTATATATCTAACTGCATGCAAAGATTGAATTCCTCAACCAACTTATACCACTGTCTATAATATGTTTTGAATGATAGTTTTTCCCTAATGTTCATTCGCTATAAGTCATCTTCAATGGTTGGCAATTTGATAACTACAAAACAGTAACTGTTTGCTGAAGTATATTGGGTTGCAAAATATCCGGTAGGGAAACATCGTTAAATCCCTCTTGATTAATATATATACTTGATGTATTTATATCATTGATCAAGTTACCAGTGGTCTTATATATGAAAATGAGATCTGTCAAACGAAAATAGCATATTCTTACAGGCTTTGATTAATTTAATAGATATTCAAAGTGTGCAACCCGAATGAGAATAGGAAGTGCCTCTTGAAAAATCAAAGTCTTTGTAATTGTGACTTTTTTCACACTTATATGCACTTGGATTTTGTATTTTTTCTATTCTTCTACAGTGCTTGTAACTATGTTTTACTTATTGCAGATCTCAGTTCAGCGGAAATGATGAAGGCAAAGGTAGATCCCAAAAACAGATACATGTAGTGATGTCAGTGTATGAATAATGAGTGCTGTAGAAAGGTAATGTTTGATGGATTATATTAATCATTTCACTTGAAAAAGAAACAAGGTCAAAATAAATATTCAATAATTAACATCCCTCCTTAAATTATTTGACCCTACCTCACCCCTTCTGTACTTTAAGCAGTTTCTGTTGTTATTATTTTAAGCTATGCTGTTTAATAAATAGTCTAGCTGTTGCCAATCCACTTTGTTTCTGTCACCAGAATTTTGTCAGGAATAAATTTCCTAAATTATTCAGAAATTCCAAATATTTGAAAAGCCATTCCTCTTTAAAAGCATTCTAGGCCGGGGCATAACTCTTGTGGTAATTATGATTTTTAACTGCACTTCCCTATGTGATTAGAAGATGCACATGGGAAGTGCAATATTGAAGAATTACATCTCTGTGTTCAATATCTTTTAGTTAATTTCTCTTTGTTCCTTCAAATTGTCAAATTGTGTCCTTATGTTTTGAAAATAATCAACTAAAGTTTCAGATGGTGTGTACATAGAGAGGAAATGAATTGTTTCAGACATATTACTTCAACTACAATATTTGTGTAGTTATTCTCTGAGGTTCATAGTTTTTTGTTCTGGATACCTGTAATGAATTAAGAGTATTAAACAGCAATTTCATGTTGATCTTCAAAACCTCAAATGTGTCTGCCATAATATTGTAAATATTTTCTCTTAATAACTTTTCTAGTCAACCTAAAGCATACTCAATAATTATCTGAGTTTCATATGTGATAAAGGAGCAGATATTTAAGAAACAGTGTATTGTGTATTACATAAGTATGTTGAGTTTACCCTTGGTTATTTTCCCGTCTGATATCACCTTGAGTATCAAAGTTGTATACCCCAGCTACATGTACATTAATTATCAGTGGATCTTAAAGTGCACATATTGTAGACCAAGACAAGTCACTACATCTCCGACAGGGCACCTGATCATGGTCTACACTACATTTAACCTGTTTACGAGTTTTATTATATAATAAGTTTTGACCCTGATCAGCCCAGAAGGAAGCAAAGAAGTTGTCTAGAGCACATATACACACTAAATACCATTGTAAATAACCGTAAAAGCTCACGTATGTCAACATGTGCATGCTTCATAGATTTTAAAAAGGCATTTGACAGCGTGCAAAGGGATTGATTGTGGTACAAATTGTTGTCTGTTGGAATTACATGGAAGATGTTAAACGCGATAAAATATCTGTACACAGGTGTTAATTGTGCCGTTCGGGTAAATGATATGCTTTCACCTTGGTTTCCAGTATCAGTTGGGTTAAGACAAGGCTGCAAAATTTATGCCACCCTGTTCGCCGGTTACGTAAATGACCTGATTAGTTAAATTAATAGCTTGGATTGTGGTATAACAGTAAATAATTCAATGGTTTCCATGTTGGTCTATGCAGACGACAGTCTACTGTTAGCACCAGATCAAATTTGTTTACAAACCATGCTTACAACAGTAAACGTGTGGTGCAATAAATGGAAGTTAACTGTTAACCCAGATAAAACAAAGGTCATTCACTTTAGAAACCCCTCTGTCCAGTGTTGTGATTTTTCTTTCACGTGCAGGGATAATACAATAGCATATACAGCTACATGTACATATAAATACCTTGGAGTGTGGATGAATGAGCACTTAAATATGTCGAAGACGGTTTTTTAAATCTGCAAGTAGGGCACTATCCGCCCTTTACACAAAGTGTTTTAATGCAGGTGGTATGACATATCAAGTTTATTTTAAACTCTACACTTCACTTGTAGAACCAGTGCTTTTTTATGCTGCTGGGGTTTGGGGCGTATCCGATTACCGTGGAATCCAAATGGTACAGCACAAGGCTTGTCCTTACTTTCTAGGGGGTGGAAAATTCGCATCCAACATAGCTTTAAGGGGCGTTATGGGCTGGAATTCATGTTTTGTAAATACGAAATTAGAATGTTTCAGATTATATGTCAAATGAAAACGGGCTGATGATGAGCGACTTTTAAAAAAAGGTTTTAAATTGTTCAAAATCGTACAGAAAAGGTTGGGAACATAAAGTTATTAAAATATGCGAAAGTTTAAATGTTTTAGATGTTATTAACAACGCTTCAATGTCCATTAAATTGATAATGACAAAAGAAAAACACGCGCTAAAATTGAAAGACTCAGAGAAATGGTTTGAAGATTTACAAATAAACTCCGAACTTAAAGAAAATATAAGTCAGAAGAACTTACTCCTGCAAATTATTGTATTTTACCTTTACCTAGTGACCACCGCCGAATTCTTTTTAAATAACGATCATGTAGTTTACCACTGTGTATAGAAACTGGTCGTTACTCAAAACCAAAAACACCCTTAGAAAAAAGATTATGTAAAATATGTAATAAAGATTTTGTTGAAGATGAAACTCATTTCGTTTTAAATTATGTACTTTATTCAGATATAAGTGAAAGACTGTTTTCTAAGGCATGTGAAGTAAATGCTAATTTTACACTTATGCACAGTGAAGAAAAACTTATTTCTTTAATGAAGTCAAAAGAAATTCAATTCTCTCTCGGTACCTCTTTTTCAAAAATGTTTAATAGACGCAAAATATTAATTTGAATTTATTTGACCCTTTTTATTAATTTTTAATTGTCTATATCTTTTAAGCGTATTTATAATTATGTTACTATGTTTTAACCGAACATTTAGGATTGAATATTTTAATTATATATTTCAATATAACTGTATTTTTAAATTAATTCCTAAATTAGAAACTCTTAACTTACTCGTTTAACTAGAATGATTGTTATCAAACAGTGCAATAAAAATATGTGTTTTATCGTTTTGTAGATATTGTATTTATCTTGCATTTAATTCTTTAATTGGTATAACTTACAGTGTCTTATAAGTCGCAAAGCGTCTGGATGTCAGTTTGATGTTGTTGTTATACCGTGTTATTGTACATATTGGCATATGACACTTTAATAAATTATTTATCTGTCTGTCTATCTGTCCTATTCATATAATACAGCTTGTAAGCAGGCTAAATACCAGCAATTATGTTCTCTTTTAAAACATACTTTGTCATAATGGAAATAAGAGCCTACCATCGTTAACTTCAATATAGTTTTGCTATATTTAAAATAGTGTTTTTTTTACCTTCAATGCAAAGCGCAGATACTGGAACATCGACGACTATGCAGATCAGAAGTTCTAAAGAATCTACAAAGAAGCTATCATACAACATGACCAGATCTGAAATCACAATGATTTAATGGAATGAAGATTATTATTTAGAATCTCTAAAACAAAGACATTTATAGAATTGAGAAAAAAAAAATCAAGAGTAATTTATGTTGGGAAGGAATATCAGATGTCTTTTAAGCCTACCAGATCCAGCATGCTAACTAATAGTGACCTGTTGGGTTTATGTAACACAAAATGGCATATTTTAGGCATTGAGCTAATTATGATTCATCATTTGATGGGCATTACTCCTTTTAAAAGTATTAGAGGTAATCAACTGAAATTTCATGTCTGGTTAAAGAGGAGAGTCATAGTGCCTTGATAAATCAAAGAACTCAGAAATTAATATTATTTTAGTGTTTCCCCTTTACAGTTCATCACCTCTGTGATTAGTCTGGGCTTTATGTGACTTCATTAGTTAAGGGATTTCATTTCTACAATATTAAAAATACTCAACTGAATTTTCATATGCGTTTAACGGACTGTCACATAGGTGCAGTGATAAAGAATTGCAACTCTGTCTTCATTGAGTTATTCCCCTTTTTTATTACCAGGGGCATAACCTTGATGTATTGTAGATAATTTGATATGGTTTGGGATAATCCCCTTTTTAGCTCGCCTGAGCCAGAAGCTTAGGGTAAGCAATTGTGACCAGTCTTTGTCTAGCGTCCGTCTTCGGTCAACATTTTTTTCAAACGACATCTCCTAAACAGCTTTGCTAATTTTGATAAAATTTTACAGGGATGTCCCTTAGATGGTTCCGTTTCAAAGTTTTTCAAAGAATTGGAGTTCATGCAAAAAGAACTTTTTTAAGGATCGTCTTCCCCAAAGCAAGTTGCCAGATTTGAAAATAATTTGATATAGAGTTCCTTGGGTGACCCTATACATAAATAGTTCAAATTATTTTATTCAGTAACAAACATGGCTGCCAGGGGGCGGATCAGTTTATAGTGAAATCTCTTCTCCAATACTAATGGCCATATTTGAAAAAGTATTCGTTATAAGTAATCCTTGAATGAAACTTTACAAAGATTGTTCAAATTATCTTGATCGGTAAAAATTATGGCTGCCTTTGGGGTTGAGTCAGTTATCCTTAAATGTACATGGTAAAATCTTAAAAATCTTGTTCTCCAAAATTAGTTGCCAGATTTGAAAATGATATGTGTATGTGTTCATTGGTTGACTGCTACAACAACTGTTAGAATTAGTTTGATCAGTTAAAACAACATGATCGCCAGGGGGCGGAGTCAGTTTTCCTTATATGTATATAGTAAAAACTGAATGATTTCCTCATCTAAAACCACTGGCGAGATTTGAAAATAATTTAGTGTGTGTGTTCCCTGGGTGACCCTCTACAAAGGTTGTGCAAATAATAATTTACTGTTATGAGTGACAGTGTACATGTTTCCCTACATCGGTCACAACAGACAATAAATGAGCTAACAGTGCGCCTCTGATCGAGGTCACATTGTCTTCGACGCCATATAATATAATTAAATTAGGGTTTAAGGCAACATTTGAATGTGAAGCCATTACTGACAAACATGTAAAAACCGATAGCAGAAAAGTACAACCTGTTAATTGGCTGTGATTTGTATAGAGTTGATTGACGACGTGGTATTACTGTCTCCTCATCATCTTTTGTTTTTGGGAAAATTGTAAAAACGTTGAGCTACATATAGGAATGCTATCGTCAAAGTAAGATATAAGTTTTGTTTTCAAGAAAAAAGAATACTAACAAAAGACTCATCTAAACTTAATCATTTTTGCGAAAAAAACATAATGTGTTTAGCAAAAGTATTGGTCACCGCATCAGTGTGCATTGTTTGTTTCTACATAAACATGATTAACCCTCCACTTTCTCAGTCCCACCCCCACCACACCACTGGTTAAGCATTTTTTATCCAAATGGTGATGATTGATTCAATCTTTCACTATAACGGTTATATTGCTAATAATACTTAAACCACAACTACGGTTATAATATTATTTTCATGAACGTTGTTGATTTTGAAAATTACTTTGAATTTTCTATTGTGTTTATTATCAATCGTGTGCATCTGAAGTAGTTCGGAATTTATTTTAAATTTTCACCAGTAGAGAGTAAAACTGTGCTATAGTCAGGCGGGTTACAGTATGGCAATTTAAACCACGAATGGCGTTGAACGGGACCATAACATGCTGTGATCACTCTTATTTAATTGGTGACATATGACATAATCTAGTCAAAATAACCACATGGGCCGGATAAGAACAGACATAATCACTATCGATACTAAGCAAACTCTTTTGATCTGTGGAATAAACAGAGCTATTTATTGCCTTTATGCGTTCTTGTATGTTAATTGTTACTTCCATGCACAAAATGACTGCCGTTATAGGGGCGGTGATCGCATGCACAGTACTGGTTCAAGGAACATGTCGTTCTGAAAAAAAGGGTACACCATGCTAGTTGCCTAGGTTAAGCGGGATCTGAAAATCAACACTACCATACTGATCAATACACCTGTTACGTGGGGAACCAAAATGTGTGTCGTTTTATCATCAGACTGGGTATCAACAAGTTTAATTTTATTACTTCTACATTTACATCGCTATACAAACTATTTATATTATTGTGTCCCTTTTGAGCAACGTATAGGCTAAATTCAATAATATACATTTTTATCACATAGCGTTTCCTTTATCCGGTGTAATATAACCACCACGTATGTTCTTATACAACAACACGTTACATATAAGAACCGATTTACCTGACCTATACATATTCATCCGCGGCATAGTTATCAGAATAAAAGTAACTGTTGACTTCAAGTTGAAATTAAGTATTTTTATTCATTAAAGTTTTAAGTTTTATGCAGCTTCGAATGCTAGACAGGGGGTTTGATAGACTTTTTCCATCATTATGGGGATTTTCTATTTTGGCTCATGCTTATCAAAAGATTAACCATAGCGTCATTATTTGGTAAAAGTCATACATTAACAATACAATACAATACAAGTTTATTGGCAATATCGGCATATACTTGCCTTTGGCCATTTACAAAGATAAAAGAAAT
>JAULCC010525481.1:0-10743 GCA_032358795.1 Nuttallia obscurata | reverse complement strand
ACTGACAATGCCGTTTTTTTTTGTCATATAGGAAGCGTAGGGAATGAAGATCCCCATGCCGGCACCGGTGTCAAAAGCATTTTGACTGACGGCATCCACCCAGAGCCGAGGTTCTCCGAATGATTCTAAAAGTACAGGAAATATATGTTTCTTTAGGTGAAAATTATGTTAGATATTTGTATATCGTATTGTATGGTATTGATGAGAAATTTTTGGTTTAAATCAGTCAAATTCTGTTCTGGTCTATGTTTAGGTTAAGACTGATCAACTATGGAACTTAATTAAGTAAATTGTAACTATTTTCAATAACAAAGGTTCTTCTTCTGTCTTACTGATTAATCTTTTCAAAAGTAAAACGCTACAATTTTAACTTTTAGCCTGCTTAGGGCGACCGTGATAGAATTTGCAAACAGTTTGGATCCTGAGTAACTCGGCGTCTAATCAGGATTCAAACTGTTTGACACTCAGCCAATTGTTTCTCCATATATGAGGCAATTCTGATGAATTTTAAAATCGAGGCAGACGACGGTTTAAGCAGACGACATTTTTTTAGCAGGCTAAAGGTTAAAGAAAGCATATAACAATGCATTTATATACATGCTGCCAGAAAATAATTGATTGATGAATGCATGGCTGGCTGTATGAAGGGATGAAAGAAAGAAAATGGAAGGATGAAGAAGGAATTATTAAACAAATGAATAAAGTAATAAATGTAAACTAGAATAACAATCAATCAATAAAATATTTAAATTCTTGAATCGTTTTCAGCTGTAGAAACTGGACAGAATAAACTCAGAAAAATAAAATTATTATAGCTTCTATTTCTTTGTTTATTTTTTTTATACTTAACTACTTCTTCTTTTTCTTTCTACTACTACTACTTCTACACCTTTCCTTCTATTACTACTACTTCTAATTTTTACGACCCCATTTCACTGTAAAAGATGGAATAAAATATGTTTAAACTACTACATCTAAAGCAATCATTGTACATTATTTATGACAAAACTACTCCTAAAACTTTCATTGTATGTTATTAAAGACAAAAATACTACTAAATTGCATTCGAAGACACTTTAAAAAAAGGAAGAACAGAAGACAAAATAAAAAGAAGTAGAAGAATAAAGAAATTCAATAAGATGATGATGAAAGAAAAGGGAAGATGCTGATGATGGTGATGAAGAAAAAACAAAAAAAGAGTACTTACTCCAATGTGGTGTAAAGAGAAATTTTATCCCTATATCCGTGTACTCTCGAGTTAGGGACCATACGAATGTGAAAAGAACTGTCAGTAACAGGATAGGGACCAGGACCATACTGACCTTCTCGATTGTCCTCACCCCTTTTATCACACTCATGGCGGCGAGAAGTATCGCGAGAAAGTGCGTGAGTATAGGCCAGTAACTGTCCTGAAAGGACCATAAAAAGGTTATCTAGACGAAGGGTAATTCGAAGTATGTTCGACAGAAAAGAAGTGCAAAGTAATGTAAAAAAAAGAAAGCCACTTCTCTTGAAATGGACTAAGTCAATAACACCTGGCATCAGATATCCGGAAGAAGCTGTAGTTGTTAGTTTTTTTAATGTGACATCGCTCGACAGTATTTCGGTCAAACCGCGACGTCCAGCTAATCACAGTTGGATAATGTAGGAGTACGCCAGAGCGCCTCTGCGCATTATTACAAAACACATTTGGTAGAACCTTCGAAACCATCTGGAGGGCGTTGTAGTGGATATGGTGTTCGCCTGGCTTTCAGGAGCCTGCGGGTTTGAGCCCCGAAGGGGGCCTTTCTCCTGACCTTCATTTGTTTGACACCAAGTACAGGTTCTAACCAGAAAACAGACACGAAAGTGTTTCTACAAGCCATAAGCTTTTCAATACAATCGAGCTAAAACAAATCAGTTTAAGTTTAAAGTAAACCATCTGGAAGGCTGCCTCACTTTATTTATTAATCTGATGCTCCTGACCTTGATTCGAACACACAGCTATGAGGGATCGCGAGAATTGCAGGTTCGGCCACGGATGCCCCCTTTTCAGGTTGAATACCAGTATAAGTAATATAACCTAAACGGAATGTTACACCCTCATTAGGAATATTCTAATTATTACTGAATGTGTATGTACGGATATTTTGGGAGAACTGCTTTTGATTTATCATTTGACTTTGATATGCATTGATAACCATGATATGGATGAAAATAACTTGTTTAAGTCCGAAAATAAAGCATAATTTCTGTACTGTTTTCAAAATAGTTGATCAACTATGAATTTTAGACATGATTGTTGTGTTTTGGAAATATTAACAAAATGATTACAATGAGGCGGAGGTGAATTCAGCAAAAATAAATGAAGTTAAGGAAATTGAAAGAAAAACATGAAGATAAGGAAACGTAAATAATGACTGCAGTGCTTTCATCAATTTTCAGGAATTTGTGCCAGAATTTCAGGAATTTTCTTACATAAAATAAGAAGAAAATTCCTTAATTTCAGGATTTTTAGGCCTTTTTTGTGAATATTTTGGAGTAAAATTCCCTTAAGGAAAACCCTGTTGAGTAGTAAAAAAAACCTTGCAAACTTTTGCTTATACATGGTGTTTATCACAAGTAATGGGTACACGTTTTTCATTTTTATGAAACATTAAAGAAAATAAAAAAAACACGAAACAAGCAGATTCTACGTTTATTTTAGTAGAGCCCCCTCCTGCACCAACAGAAAATGTTCTATATGATGATTAAAGTTTATTCAAAACACAAACCGAACAACAAAAACCCCATAAAAGTCAAACACAAACCTCTGCGAAATCTTTGAAAGTTTCACGCGCCTGTATTTCAGTAGTCGGGAGTTCATGTCCAATGTAATATACGAAGTAATAGAAACACCATCCCAAAACGACAGAGTAAAAACAGCTGAAAAAAGGAAACTTTTTTTCAAAGCATTGCTCAAACCTATATGATATGAACTCATCTGGGGGCAAAATGTAGGTAGCAATCACCAGTTTAAATAGCTTCGAATTGGTTCCGGTTAGATTAATTGAAATAAGGTAAATCTGATAAAACACAATACTATTTTTTTTAGTTAATTATTTCTTACTGTATTGTAAAAGTAATGTTGTTTAGTAGTATGGTTATTTACAAGTGAATGGTGCCTAAAAACTGTAGCTTAAAACGCGAAAATAACCCCTCCTGCATCTTCGCTTGCCAAAGTTTAAGTTGTGTTCTATTATGGACGACTCAACCTCGCATTTACGACCTGTTTACATTTGATTGGCCGGACCTTACTATGAGACCAACCTTGGCCAATCAATTAAAGAAAGCACCTAGTTCACGACTTTCCTCCACCTTAACCCTTTGATCGCCATAGGCGACTCGATGGTAATTTTGCAAACAGTTTGGATCCTGATAAAACGCTGAGTAACTCGGCGTTTCGTCTGCATCCAAACTGTCTGACATCATGATTCCGTGTTTAAACAGAAATTCAAGAAATACCCGCTTTGAACATTGATACAAACGACAATAAATGCAGATGAAAACTATTTGGCGCCGAAAGCTATTAAGTCTGCACGCGGCCTAACGCGACTCAGTGATTAGTTGACTTGACATAATTTGGTCAATTTACTACTGTGAGGGGTGTGGGTTCGAACCCCGCCCGGGTCACACATGCTATCATGTGAAGACTCTATGGGAAAAATAAACTGGTTGTAGCCAGAGACATCTGGGGTCTTTTCCGTCATGAAATGCTGCTACTTGGTGCAAATTTGGTTTATATTTCATAAAGGTACAACGTAGAATATACACAGAGGTAACATATTGAACCTGTTATAAACAAATTAACAATCAAATTCCGATTGAAGAAATAGAAGTTGATAGCAACTCGTTATGCATAAATCAAGTAAACCGTGTGTGCATTTCATTGTAGGCTAGGAAGTATGGCACCGGAAAAAATGGCGAAGACATCTTCTCATAAATATGAACAGTTGATATAGATATAATTATATACATATATAATATACAGCATTAACACATATAGCCTTAATTGTAGTCATGTGACGTCTAAATTGCTTTTGTCTGATGCACTGACATTTTAACGACATTCGTACCTGATACAGAATGTTACCATAGAAACCCACGCGCCACACCAGAGGTGATTATCTCCGAGGAAACTACGGAAAGACCCGACCACCGCTCGTTTTGTGTATCGACCAGTTCCGTATTCAAGTAAAAGTAGAGGGCTCGACCACAGAAATAAAAACAGAATCCATACGATCAGAAAAACAAGTCCGCCTGAAATGAAAGAAACAACAACTGCAACATATAATTAATTAAATTCGTTTAAAAGCTTTTATTATGCACACATGTTATTACCCGAACCCCCTTAAAGCTACTCAACTCACCTCAATTCAAGATTATTTCGCTTAGGTTCACATGGAACAACAAAAGCATCATATACATATACACATAAAAGTAATAGTTACAAACATTGGTCAATCCGGTTTCCTTACATGTTTTAATTATCAATAAACTTCTGTAAATTTTAAGACAATGGCTACACTTTTGTCTTCTTTTTGGAAGGTAATTTGCTTTAAAATAAGGATTACCATCATGGAAACTGTAGATATGACATAGACTATCGCATATCTTAAAGTTGTTGCAAATATTGAGATACATTCAGAAAACATGGATGCACTATGATTGTAAGTGATACTTGTGGTAATAATTAGAAAACGCCACTCAAAATTAGTAATTTCACCGCTAAAACTACCCCGTTAGTCACAGTGTAGACGTTTTTAGCTTGGTTTCAGTGACTTTATGTGAAAATTTCACGATAACTGTAAAGAATATCATTCTGAAACCTCTTGCATTCATGTTATTTTCATATTTACAAACCTTGGCAGATGTTTTGAAACTTCTGAAATTAATAACCAAGTTTGAAGTTTAGTCCATTCAATAAATTTTTGTATGGACTGACACCTCATGTCATATCCTTAAAAAATCAAATTGTATACCTTCTTCATCGCTGTTGTTGGCTACGATTCTCGGAAACCTCCAGATATTTCCTGTTCCTACTACACAGCCCATACACGAAACGATGAGCCCAAGGGTCGACTTGAAGTGGGCTCGTTCCCCTTGAGCTTGAGACCGTTCGGCGGAGGCCGACCATAATCTGTCATCTTCTAGTTTGTTCTGGAAGAGAAAAGCAAGAACTTTGCAATATCCAGTTTTTGTGATGTAGAGTAAGTGCCTTAAAAGCATAATAAAGCTCAAAATTACAATAATTGGGAAAGACAATTGCATGTCAAACAAGGTGTATATCGCAATACTGGGTCTCTTAAAATGTGTCCTACACTACTAAAATTTTGAGATTAACAATAACAAACTTAAAATTGAATACATATCAGCACATCATTGTTGACATTCTGAAAGCTGTTGACATAACCCAGACCCCCTCATATATAACTGAAAGTTGCTTATTCATATGCACACATGTGTATGCCATCGTATGCATGGTGGTACACATTGAATTGAACACATTAATTAAATCACATCACAATACGTGATCGTGATATTTAGCCATAAATCAAAGGCATCAGATATACCTTCCGAGCTGCAGAGTGTAAACAATACCTTAGACTACTATGATAGTAAAATAAGAAATTAACACATTGATCTATCGATTACAAATAATGGATGGAATCTGACATAGTAAACTACTACACAGTGTTCAGCGACAGTTTTTATTCAAGATTATGCGCACATGAACTAAATACCGTGATTTGAACATATTTTTGAGCTTTATTATGGCTTTAAATCAACTAAAATAAATCAAAAATTGTAACTGTTGTTATTATGAGTAACAATTTGTATGAGCTTCTGGTATTAGTAAACAGATCAATTTATGATGGATAATATGTTTATCAAGTTCTGTCTAGACAAATATATCTTTGGTAATGCCGCAATAGACACAAATGTCATTCTGAAAGAAACTAGGACAATCTTTACCAAAGGGGCCTCCGTGGGCGAATGGTTATGGTCATGGACTTGCAATCTATCAGGCCCCTCAACGCTGTGAGTTCGAATCCCGGTCTGGGCACTTCGGATTTTTTCAAGTAAGAAAGCCTTTTAGTTGGTTTGCGGTAGTTTGACGGTTCTGCCCGGTTTTGTAAATAATGTTTAGAGGTCTCCCGCAATTCTCCATTTACAATACATGTATAGTAAATCACTTGATAACGACGAGATAGTATGAACAGATATACAAACTATTGTGACCGAATTTGTTGTTAGAAAAATAACAATAACAAAAATAAAAATAAATAATTTTACTCCACTTATATCCAGCTCAGTTCCCGTGAATCTAGCAATATATCTCTCATTGTGATCCAATGCCATATCGAACTGATTTCTCCAAAAAATGATCACACCGTAGGTTTATTAATGTACATGTACTGAATTATTTGATTGTATCAGATCACGCGGAAGATAACTGTCGTGAGACAATATGTGTCGTAAGAGTTACTGTTATTGTTCATGTCATATTCATTTTACACTCGTAGATAATCGGTTGATTCCGGCGACAGCGGAGCACCTACTTCGTATTTTTTTGTACATTTTATGATAGTTTCCCAAAATTACAATCTTCAGACAAAACACTTAACGCCAAACAAATTTGACCGTTGTCCTGACTCTTCTGGCGCCAAATTATATAATGTCGTTTGCTCATCTTCCAATTCAAAAAAATCAAGTCATACAATGCATATATACATATACGTTAATAAAGTCATGTGAATGACATCTGCACAGACGTAATTATGAACGCGTCATCTGTGCCGTCTGATCTGGGTCTACATTGTTTGAAAACTTCACAAGCTCGTCAATAATAATGTTTTAAAGTAGAAATAAATAAATCAACACTGTTACCCGTCTAGCGTCCATTTCCTCGCCAGTCGAATCGTATGCGTAACTGTGACGTAATTCCATTCAAGTTTCGTTTGTTCTCAAATCAAAATATACCTATGTAAATATATATTCACTTTTATCCGGTCACATGATAGATATCTTACTCTCATGTCCATCATGTGAAACGAACACGTGCGTGTTTCTGTCTCAACATTCGTTGTTGCTATAGGTTATAAACTTATTTTCTACCTCTTCTAAGGTGAATGAGGATAAAAACAAAATGAGGGGTCTTCACCTAATTTAACTAAATGATTACCCGATACATATCGTCATAACATTGTTAAAAAAAAAACAAGTGCAAAAATGTTTCGTACAAAATGGCGAACTATCTATATAATACTGATATGATACATCATTACAGATAACACATTGATCGTTAATGTACATGTTTATATAAATGGATGAAGTATGCATTTATCTTCATATTTAAACGACGATAAGATAGCGTCGACCATCATCATTTCTCAAACGTTGCTGTTAGTTATCGCTGTATTATTATCACTCTAAATCTCCGTCTCTCTTTGTCTCTCTCTCCCTCTCTCTCTCCCCCTCTCTCTCTATCATGTCGCTTAGCATGTGTATGTGTAGTTGTTTCCCTCTCTGTGCCTTCATGTACGAAACATCAAATAAGCTCATCTATATATATACATATATATAAATAAAGATGAGCTTATTTGAAAACAAATGCCTTTAAGTAAACTATATTTTCAAAGACAAGGTCTATAGACTATTTATCTTTTATTTTAAAATGTTAAATCATTTGATTAAAATAATAAAGCGGTTCCATGGTAGCTTATACTACAATAAAACAGTTTTCGAGAATCAAACACAGTAAATAAATGCACATTGATTATGTGTTTATTTCTGATTTTACTGTCACAGTAGTCGTATGTATTGGATATCTGACAACTGTTGCAAATTTTCAGATGTATTCAGGAAACATGGATGCACTATGATTGGAAGTGATATCGGTACTTGTGGTAATAAATGCAAAATTACAAAATTCCACTCAAATTAGTAATTTTACCTTAAAACTTACCCCGTTAGTCACGGTGTAGACTTTTTTTGGCGTAGTTTCAGTGACTTTATATGGCAAAAAATACAATAAATGTAAAGAGTTTCATTCTGAAACCTCTTGCATTTATGTTATTTTCATATTAACAAACTTTGGCAAATGTTTTGAAACTTCTGAAAGTTTTTAACCTAATCTGGAGTACAGTCGCTTTAACGCCACAGTAAGTATTTGAATAATGATACTATCTCTAGAGTGATTTAGACAAGCTAGCATCAAGCAAGTCAAAAGGACATGTCTGGATTTTTACAAACTTATCATGCTGTCATTAAGCATTTCGTGTGTACTACTGCGAACATTCTGACAATAAGTATTGATGTCCATGGTCACAAGTTTTACAAGATAAACTGATAGATAAATGACCTTTCAATAAGAGAAAGTCTTGTTTATACCAGAAGTCTCCCTTATCTGATTGAATCATGCTATCTAACTGGCGGGATATTTATCTATCAGTTTATCTTTTTAAGAACATATATTCTTGAGACTTTTTAGTCCTATTGATGAACTGAAATGTATAGTGTAACTCTAAATAAATTGCTCGATACCAAACACAATTTCAGTTTTTAACCTTTTTCAAGGAAATATGTGATGAGCCAAACAACCACTCCCAAACGCATACGAAGAATTAAATCGTCTTTATGTGACGTCTGTAAAAGATAAGTGTCTTCTGCCTGTCTGTGCTGCCTGTTTGTGACGTCTGCTCGCTGTCGGTCTGTGCTGCCTGTCTATGACGTATGCTCGCGGTCTGTATGTGCTATTTGTGATGTCTGCTTGCTGTCTGTCAGTGGTGGTTGTCTGTGATATTTGCTTGTTGTCTATATGTGTTGCTTGTCTGAGTAGTATGCTTGCTGTCTGTCAGTGCTGACTGTCTGTGACGTCTAATTGCTGTCTGTCAGTGCTGACTGTCTGTGATATTTGCTTGTGGTCTATATGCGCTGCCTGTCTGTGACGTCTGCTTGCTGTCTGTCAGTGCTGACTGTCTGTGATGTCTGCTTATTGTCTATATGTGTTACCTGTCTGTGGCGTCTGCATGCTGTCTGTCAGTGCTGCCTGTCTGTGACGTCTGCTTCCTGTCTGTCAGTGCTGACTGTTTGAGATGTTTGCTTGTTGTCTGTATGTGTTGCCTGTCTGTTGACGTCTGCTCGTTGTACTGCCTGTCTTTGACTGATGTCTGCTCGCTGTTTGTCTATGCTGTGTATTTGTGCTGTTTGTCAAAGAATTCTGTTTGCTGTATGTCAATGTTGTCTACTAGTACTGTCTGCCGAAGATGTCAGTTTACTCTGTCTAGGTGTGTTGTCTATTTGTGGTGTCATTATTTACTTGTTTGCTGCCTGTCGGTGGTTTCTGATTTGCCGACTTTCTGTGTTATGTTTTGCGCTGCTTGTTTGTGCTGTCTAATGTGACGTCTGTATTTTGTTTTATTTGCGTTGTCTGTCTCTGTTGTCTAATGTACTTTATTCACCGTATGCATGCTTTGTCTTGCTCGTGCTGTTTATTCATGATGTATGTCATACTGGCTGCTTATCTTGTCCGTTTATTTAGTCGACAGGAGAGTATTATAGAAGTAAAGCGCGGCGTGCCAATGTTTATTATAATTCTGTGTTGTCTGGGACTATACATGTAGTTGTTCATGTTGGGTATAGATTTAAAGACAGAGATATTATAATATAGGAGTCCCTATTTTATACGTCTGGCTTTAATAAGTGATTAGAAAATTGAACAATACCATTGTGTGATTTACTGTTGGGATGCATCATATGACCTCAGTCAGCAGAGGTGAATAGCAGGCTCTTATCCACCCCCTCCACCTACCCCCGACTGTTTTCTGAAGGGAACTTATGCACTAGTCCAAGAACTTTGGTGATTGATTGGTTGAAAAAGACGAGTTGCAAAAATAAGTAGAATCTACTCACTAAAATAAAAAAGTAAAAAATTTAAAATTCACAAAATGATGTTTAATGCTGAAGTAAAATGTTTGTTTTTTTGTGGAATTTTAAGAACTTTATAAAAGATTGGAAATTTTGACAGGATGTAAACAAACGATCCGCAGATAGTAGGGTTATCTGGAGTTATCTCCTTCGAGTGAAAAAAGTGGGATTTTCATCGGTTTTGCCTGTATTTAAAGTGCATTTTTATGTGCAACTAAGCCAGTTCTACAAGATTTGGGTGAGATGTAGTAATATTTTTTAAGGAATTCTAAAAATCACCTAAAGTTATAATGGCAGCCTATTAGAAAAAACAACAACATAGACTTGACCTACAGCATAGTAGCAACAGGGAGTACAACAACTCTGTGTATTTCAGCTGTTCATGGAATTCAATGTTGGTTTGATAATAGGACATTGGTAAAACCGATGTTACTATTTTTAGAAGTCAGTGCGCTATGAATGCATACGTGGCCTGCAGAGATAACGGCAACTAGCCATCTCATTTAAACCCGATACACACAATTTGGCGTCAGAGTTAAGTTTAATTAATGACACGACATTTTCAAAATGGATTTTACATAGGTCCGTTTGCAGGTAGAAAACAAATTATTTAATGATTTTTTAATTAGTTTTTTATCAATAAGTTTTCCTTATTGTACGGTGGCACAGAGGTGCCATGTGTATGTTTTTATTTATCTCGTGCGCACGACTTAGTAAACCAATCAGAATGCACTCTTCATACATGAATGTTGTTTGAAAATGGCTGATAGCAGAAACGATTTTATTCATTTATAT
>JAULCC010525259.1:0-10743 GCA_032358795.1 Nuttallia obscurata | reverse complement strand
GAGTCTTCGTGTGGTTAGCATACGCAGTTTATCGCATTTTCTTATACTAACAATTACGTTAAATTTTGATAAATATTGCGACAAATAATGGTATAAATAAGACTTCATTGTTTGAATCAAAAATGTCATTTTCTTGATCTAGTCCAGAATTTACACATCCTCCGAAGGACCACACGTCAAACACTCGAGTTCTAAACAAAGAATTTCATTCTGTCATTTTCTTTTTTATCAAGGTAGTTTTGAATCCATTAATATTCACATAACTGTTGCATTCCGACATTCCATGAACAGCAGCTATGCATGTAATTTCACCCCATTTACTAGTTGATATACCATTACTTAAAGACTTATATACAAGTGGCCGCCACCCTATCTATACCACTGAACACACTCACCCACCTGCCAACCCACTCGCCCGAGTGGACCAATGGTGATGTTTATACTGTGATTGCAACTAATAATCTATGAGATGATAAATAATCCCAAAATGCCATAATCTGAAGCGGTGTATTCAATCAAATTAGATCAGTCTGGATAGTTAGGTAGCCAATCCTTATCAGGCCTTATGGGTATATATTAAACCCCAGGCAACACAGCATATAAAAAACACCTTGTTCGTTGCCTTTAGTCTTAAGAATCTTCGTGATATTATGACAAAGTTATCGTTCAATGTAAAGTTAAATGTCGTTAAATGTAAAGTTACGATAATTGTCACATTGATCGTACCGGTGTCTTACGGGCGTTGTACATGTAAGCAGTCCCTATGTGTTTCATTCAATTTTTACGAAGTAACCTTTGGCATGTAAGTGCACTAAAGTAGTAATTATGAAGAGCTATATCTTGTTTAAACACATAAATAGTGTACTAAACTACCACTAATGCATCAATTATACTGTCATGTTAAGAACTAATTGAAATGGTTTATTTCCGCTCATTAATATTTTCTCTATGGATATATTGGTAGCATGTTACAAATTGCTATCCAATATGACTTTAGCGAAATGAATGAAGTGACAACCCGGCAAACGTAAGCCTCTGTTTATGTTTAAAATTTATCTTAATCAAGTTAAACCTCCAATAATAAATCCCCGTAGGCGAACGGGTAATATTCTTTCATATTAAATTATCATTTTGTCCCCCAGTGTTTTGGTAATAAATATCACCGTTTGAATAACACCTTTTGCATAACACCCGGAGATACTCAGGTTCTCGATATTAGCAAGCGTTTTATGAATCTGACATGAGAGCAAAAATAGCAGCAATACAACGCAGTATGACCGTGATTTAGCTGATCTTAATTTAGTAACTAAGCGTTTTGGGAAGAATTGTTTGCTTCAGATTAAAACATCAGACGACACTTTCCGTCATTTATATTCCTCTGTCTTCAACATTTGTGACCTAGAAATAAAATCACAGCACATGCCTGCAAGGGTGTTATGGGATTTGTCAACCCTCGAAAAGTAAACCAAACGAACCAAACGTCAACTTGCATATACATTTCATATGGTATTTGAGGTTTTTATTCAATAAAAATACTAAATCTTCTGGTTTAAGCGACCTTTGCATCCTCATAAAGCCTTAAACCTGCTCCGGTGGATTTTGCTTTATTTCAAAGATTATTAGGTGAGCTTCGTGGCTTGGGATTTTGGATCGTTGGAAGAACTTGCACAGACACAGACCTGGGGATATGAAAATGTTTGGTTCAAGTATATCTGTAAATGGGTAGAGAGATACAGAAAATGCATAACGGGATGAAAATATGGGGAAAATTGACGTCTAGAATGACGTCACGTCATGTTTTGTGCACAAAGTGCTCCGTACGGCTGATAGTGTTGTGTAAGATTTTGCTGCAATTTTAGCGTGTGTTATTTGATTTGCTTTAAATTCTGCATATCACTGCAGTAAATATCAGTCTTCACAACTATTATTTTCTTTTAAATAAAACTCAAGTATTTGATCAGTAATATGAACAGCCCAGGAACTTTACAAATGACCATCGTAGCCTGTATGTCATTGATGCACTTAGAAGAACTCTGCTTTTCAAACGTTCACTTACATGAACGAAGAGATTGACACGACGACAGTCATGAAGAGTTACACATACTAAACATAAAATATGCTATTCAATATTGTCGCAGAATAAATCTTGAAATAAATGGTATTGAATCTGTCTGGATTGTGGCACGAACATGTACTGTCGGGTACTTTCTGTCGTACCAAATGACGACACAACATGCATAACTATGATTAATGACTCTATCTTTCTTGCTGTAGATACAGACCTAAAGGAATTCTTATCACCGGTGATTTGAATTTTAATATGCAAAATCCTGCTCTCTCTTTTAGCATTGGTGCTCTTTGTCACAAATTTTCTCTTCATCGAACTATACAAGAACCAACCCACATTACCGAAATTCCTCTTCTTTGATCAGCACTCTTATCCTTAGCAGTAAAGACACTCTGGTAAAATTGTGAGGCACTTTTTCTTGGACAAAGGGTAAGATATCACTATCCTATCTTTGGTGTTTTCAAATTTCAGAAACCGAAGTCCTTATCATTCGACAGGCGAATATAGAAATACGACCATTTTATGCAGTAAAATAATTGACACAAATTGGGAAGAATTCAGTTTCTATTGACACATTCGAATGATCTATCTTAAGGTATTTATTAGGAAGAAAAGTAACCGGACCAGACCAAGTCAATAATTTTGATTTGTCACAGGTTTCTACAGAATTATCCGTACCATTATATACTATTTTCAATTACTGTACATGTATATTAGCGACCGATCTCCCCCTTCAGTGTCATAGGAAAAGTCCTTTTCAAACAGATATATAACTTCTTGCTTGACAAAGCTTTATTTCATTATTTCTTATTTCTGGAAACAGTGATTCAAGTTTTTCTCTTTGCCAATGAATATTAGCATTGCTTGTCACTGGTTCCACTCTGGAACTATTACAATTACCGGGAAACAAGTAAGCTCAAAAAGGTAACATAACAATTTGCACAAAGAAGTGTCCATCAGCGTTCTAGATCATTAAAATTTCACTGATTCTCACTGATAATTTTTATCGGCTGAAATGAATCACATGGTATCTGCCTACCAATGAAATTCTATCATGTGCATGAGAAAAAGTACATATTCGGTAAACCATGGCATCTGTGTGAATAAGGTGTTCGGGTGGGACTGAAACTGTTGAGGAAAGTGTAGTCTTCTCACCGCTTACCCACCCCATCCGCCCTATAGCCCATAGACAACCACGTGATACTGTTAAAGTTCCTTTATTTCGCCACTTTATAATACGTAAAACCATGAATTGAAAACGGATAAAAAAATGCATGTTTTGGAATATCATGTCTGCTTTTCGTATCAATTTATAATCCGCTTCTTTCGATAATTGATCTAGCTAATGTTTTCAACGAATGTGATTACGATAACATTTTCTAATATTTTCAAGGTATTTTGTAGGATATTGTGCCGAAAGGCAAACATATCACATCTACAGTGATTTTGCAGGAACACTCTCTTCCGTTTGACAAATAGCATGTGCATCTCAAACAAAACAACACTCGCTTGGCGCCTGCTGGGCTTAATGCTGCACGAGTCATAAATTGGTTGTCGTTATATGCCTCTGTGTTTGCTTTGCTAAGCATTCCCTAGTTTCTCATTGAATTATGCAAATTTTTATTTCATTTAAAAGTTGGCTTCATGGGAGCCTAGAATGTTAGACTGGAATTCACTGGAAAAGAAAGAGGCAATAACTATAACGTTCCTAATGGGTATTTTAATGACTCTGAGTTGCGACGAATATGGTAGCATTATGTTATCGCCTCTACATCGAGAGCAAATTTAACACAGAAAAGAGTGAAACAATTCCACAGAAGACATCTTTGTGAACAATACTATTTTTTGAACAAAGGTCACCGAACATCGGAGGTAAAACGTTTGTTGAAGACAAACTGGTGCTCTACAGTGGGTCGCTATAGAGAAGTTTCATTGTATCCTAACAGATGGACAGTTTCACTAGCCAAGGCCTTAGTCCGAACTTTTTTGACTTATTCTGCAAACTTATTCCAAGATTTGTGCTATTTAAAATGTCCACACTGTATAATTGTATTATCAATCATTTGCTATTTTTTATTTTGTTGTTTGCCGATGATGTGTACCATTCTATCCATAGAGAGTGTGTTTGTTCAATGAATCATATTTCTGTGATATCGAATGACAGCTGTATATCTCCCTAACTATGTCATAAGCTGATTACTGTAGTAACGTTTACAATCATTCTAGCGGTCATTTAATCTACTAAGATCTGCCTAACACTGGGGTAGTGTGTACATAAGGTATGTACATTTCTCTGAATAAATATTGGAATGGGAAAAACAATAATTGCAATTTTATCTGATGATCCAAATATCTCTACAAGCATCTTGTGTGGAAAGACTTTATGATTGAGGACAGAGGATGTGCAATTCTATCTAAATCATCTTATCAAACATGTGCTTTTCTAAAATCAGTGTAAATGGCTTTCCTGAAACTTAGTCTTGAACTAAACAAGACGCTATAGTTGAATAAACAAAACAAATATTCATAAATAACGTCCATACTAGTATATTTCCTTTTTTGCATGGATTGCATTTGTGTGTTGCCATGGTGATGTATCATTGTGTACTGTCACAGTGATTTGCATCTGTGATGTTCGAGAAGCAGTGTTTGAGTGGTGACAGCATTGACAGGTTATTAAAATAATTCCCTGGAATGAACGATTATTATATATCTTTCTATCAATATGCTTAAAATTAATTTCCATATGGAAATGAATTGTTGCCACTACTTAACCCTTAGCTTGCTGTAAAAATGTCGTCTGCTTATACTGTCCTCTTCCTAGATTTTGAAATTTTAACATTTGTATGGTGTCATTGTGAAAATCATTTGTAAGTTGTCTTATAAAAATACATTTCTATGTTTTGTCCCGATGATAAATACTTATATATTGTTGTTGTACTTAACATTTGTATTTTAATATCCAATGATGCACACTATTATTTTGGCGTTCTGATATACATAATGTGTATGTTTGGCCGTCTGTACGTTTGTATATTGTACAGGTGATACACAATTGTGTGCTGTTTTTATGTTGACATTGCGGCATATATTTTTATGTTGACATTGCGGCATATATTTTATTATGGCGGTATGATTCACATTCGCGTATTGTTTAGGTGATAAAATATTTGTGAACTTTCATCTCTATCGACAGACACAAGCTTATACTGTTCCGGAAAATAAAATTTGATTTGCTGCTGAAAAACAGTTGTTGTTGCTGAAAGTTTGGAATCAAATCACTTGTTGAGTAATTCATAAAAATTATTTTTTTGTTTGTTTTGGAATTTAACGTCATATCGCGACGTCCAGCTCATTACAGGTGGAGGAAGACCCTGGGGGACCTATGTACACTATTTCAGGCACAGAGTGCACCCTGGTAGAACCACCCACTTAAAATCCGAAGTGCCCAGACCGGGATTCGAACCCACAGCGGTGAGGGGCTGAGAGATTGCAAGTCAACGACTATAACCACTCGGCCTCGGAGGCTCCTCATAGAAATTTTAAAAAATTCATAGAAAAAAAATCATAGAAATTATTAAAGAACAATGAAATTTAACATTCACACATATTTACATGCGTTAAATGAAATTTTAAAAAAATCGAAAAAAGAATTTAACATGAAAAACAGCATAACCATTTTCTGCCAAGATTTCGGTTCTTTCTTTGCTAACAGGTTCTGTCAATATCTCATAGTTTTATTGCATTCTCTTGATTTGACAAAAACACAATTACAACGATGCATAAATCGAAATTATAATTTCACTGCAAGTTTCTGTTTAATCTCAAACCTTAAACATTATGCCCATAAGTTAAATAGAGAAAATATCATTTTTCATAAATATAGTTATGAAGATGTCCATGAAGTTGGCAGCCAGGCAGCAGTCCAACGGCCAGAGTTTAATAGAAATGATATGTGGAAATGTAACGGAGGCCCGTATTGTACATATAAACACTAATTTCACAAGCCTTTTTTATTTTTTTATGAATTTATAAATGATATGATTTTCAAAATTGATTTTTCCCACTGCTAGAGTTATGGTTTTAGCTGCAGCAGGAAAATCGTCAACACAGCAGCAAAAAGAACTTAAATTTCACGCTAAAACTAACAAAATGGATGTGATATTGCCACAAAAGCCTGGTTTATATAAATTTCAATAATTTCACATGATTGATAACTTATATGACTTATTTTATATAAAACATCTAAAACTTCAACAGAGCAGCCAAAACTTCAAATTTAAAGATAGCGTTAAAGATAGCGTTAAATTAATAATTTGAAATGTAATTGCCAAGGAAGACTGAACCATAATACATAATTTACATTATATTTCGATTCTACCCGATTCTAGAAATATAAGTATAAATGCTACCTATATTTACTAAAATTAGTACAATGGATGTGGAAATGCAAGAGAAGCCTGACTTAACATATTTGCAATAATTTCACATGGGTTATAAAAACTTATTAATATGACTTAATATTATGTTTTATTCTTCCTGTTGCTAGAATCACACAACAGCGAAAACTTCAAACCTACAGAAAGCGCTGTAACTAATAGAATGGATGTGAAAATGTCACTGAATCCTAAAATATACATATTTACAATAACATCACACGGCTTTTTATTTTAATATATGAAAAAGTTCGGTTATTTCCGCTGCTGAAAATACAGTGTTGATTGCGGCAGTCAAAGCTGTTAATCTAGAAACAGGAGGAATCGAATTAATGAATACTAAATATTAAGTCAATGTAATGAGAAGCCACTGGAATTAATGTATGGATGTATAGTTCCACAGCCATTTCATACACGTTAATTTATACTGTAATATTACAGCATGTAAGGCCACCTGAGTAATATCACAATAACCTTTTATCACATGACGTTGCTTATTTCCGGTGTAATATAACCATCACGTATTTTCTTATACAAACAACTCGTTACATATAAGAACAGATGACGTCACAAATCAATAAGAAAAATCTTATTAACCTCTTGTTGTATTGTCATGTGATAAAAAGAATATCAGATTCGTTTTCACTTTATATGAAATTTTATTAGACTCGTCCTCGAAACTTTATTAAGCTCGTCAGAGGCTCGCTTATAAAGGTTCCTGGACTCGTCTAATAAAATTTTATATAAAATGAAAATCATCAGATATCCTCTATATACATATCGAATTTATAATAAGTCTTACTTAAGCCCTATTTCAATGATTTCAACGATTCCGATCATGAATACATAGTTACGAACTGCATATTCCTTCCATAAAAATAGCATTTTATAACACAAGGCTTTTTAGTGGCAGTAGAAAGACTCCAGATAGATTACTTGTAAAATCATAGAATTGTTGCTCGTTTCCAAATTCACTCTTACATAGGACAAGACTGCAAACAACCATGTTCAAAATCCGACATGTATTGGTTCATTATCTATGACCTTAATATGTTGATTTGTATGCTTTGTTAGACCATATAGAGACTCCACTAATCAATAAGCTCGGAACTTATCCATTAGGCATTCCACAGAAATCTGCTTCTATGTTCTAAACCTTAACAAAACAACATTAAAAGTA
This sequence comes from Nuttallia obscurata, assembly GCA_032358795.1. Classification (NCBI taxonomy): domain Eukaryota; kingdom Metazoa; phylum Mollusca; class Bivalvia; order Cardiida; family Psammobiidae; genus Nuttallia; species Nuttallia obscurata. The sequence goes on along the minus strand of JAULCC010525259.1, from coordinate 3,059 downwards.
TTTTCTCAATATCGTAAATATGATAAATGGTTTATTCGAGACATTATGACGCTCGGAGAACAGTGGTTTTCTTCAAAATGTTCTGTTTGTTTGGCACTATCTAATCTTTACAACACCATTACAAGTTTGAAGACGCTCAGGAGAAATACGTTTGGGTAACAATCAATCGATAGCCTTATTCACCATGATGAAGTGACGTATCGTATGATACAAAAGTGGAAGATAGATGCCATAAAAGTCATAAATAATAAATAACAGGCATGAAAGCAGACGTCATAGTGAAATGGTATATCGCTGTCACAGTTTTCTGCCCTGCACTCGATGGTATTTCAGTGCAAACTGGCATGTATTGGAAACATATGCTGTACTACTAAGCCATAAAAGCATTTAAACAAATATACTACAGTTTAAATTATTGATATGATTTGGAAACTAGCTAAGTATGTTTAACGTGAATAAGAACCGGTTAAACCAAGGAAATAAGCAAACTGTTGTTGGAGCTTTATATATTTTGTTATATAGATATGTTCACATCTCATTCATTTTGTACAGATACGTCGGTAATGTTTTAATCACCTCTCACAATTCTATATAAAAAGATACATATTATGTTTTACCATTACAATGCATGCTCATGTAAAATGTTGTATGTAATGACGATGAACTACACTGTGCAATTCTTATCAATTAAGACTTGTTTCAAACTTACCTTAGTGTCATTGTTACAATAGAATTGGGCACAAGTTATAACAACATTATTAAAGCCCTCTCCTAACAAATGTACAAATCACATAGTAGCATGGCAACAACAACAAATGAATATATACAATGCATGATATGCGAAAAGGGGATGTCCGTGGTTAGGGAGTACTCTAAATATATTACAATATATATAAATATTGTAAAATTCCCTTAAATACAATCACTCCTTTCGTTTCGAGAGTGATTGTATGTTCTAGGTTAAGAGCGTATTATTATTATAATAATAATTATTATGGCTTGTCAATCCCAATTATTGCACGGTCTTTTTGGTTTTAAAAAGCGTATATATTACGTGGATCAAGAGCGGGTGTTTGTTTCCGGTAACTGCTACGGAAACAAATATCAGAATGTGTTATTGCTGTGTTTGTAATTTCATATATGTGTTAACAATAATTTAATAGATTTATTATATATTTTTTAAGGGCAAAGATCACTGTTTTGACAATGATAGAAGCCTTACTATCCAGTCTGCTTTTTCTCAAATAAGCCCAGACAGGTCAATTATTTGAGAATGAGCTGTACTTATTCACAAATCAATAACATGTTAAATTATGTGTAACCTTCTCCAAAAACCAAAGACAAAACGAAAATATACGCATTGTAATATTAAAAAACAAAACAAAACAGAAGATCCGTAAATTATTGATTTTTGATATAATAGAATGAAATGCATAACAGACGCCATACTTATATATCCATGTATACCTCATGGGCTTATTAGCCCAATGGAATGATGAAGTATAATCTAAAATCTAATCTAAAAAACTTAAGCAAGCAAACAAAATGTACTCCAAAAGTGTCATAACTGCTAAAGCATCTAATTTTATCTTTATAACATTTAAGACACCGAACCCACTTAAACCATCGTAGAAATTTTAAAAAAAAAACAGAAAAAGAGAATGAGAGCGGAAAAGACATACACTGGATGTGGTGCAATATTGCGTTGATCAAAATCTACCTGAAGCTGTAATATACGGATGAATAATTTCACATATGTCTAAAAATTCAAGAGATAGTGCGGGTTTCAGAAAAGAACGTCTAAAATTTCATTTTTGAACTGTTGAAGTGTATCATTAAGTATATGGCGATGGTGGTCATATATAGTTTGGGTATTCAACATGTTTCGTATAACATCTAATAAGCATCACTAATTCTGCAAATGATTGACTGACAGTTCATTGCATTATGTTTCTTCATCATTTTAGAGGTTAATTCCTTTTAAAACCGCTTAGTTTCAATTATTTTTAAAACGTTGATGGATTAATAACTTTCGAACATTTTAGCATTCATTCACATTTAAACCGCCAAACTTCAATCCCTTTTGAACCATTTAAGTATCAATCACTCATTTCAAACAGTTTTAAACCGTTTTAGTTTCCAATCTCATCCCTTTTGAACCATTTAATGTTTTATCATTTTAAACCGTTTAATATGTAATCCCTTTTAAAGTGTTTATATAGTGTCTCATTTCAAATTTGAGCAGTCATATCAATTCTTCAAGGCAGTAACAACTAACAGATACCTCATCATAAAAAAAACATTTTCTTTAAAGTATAAAAAAGGGATAAATATATAAAATAGAACCTGTGGTTGGTCATGCTGTAATTGAAAATATAACTAATCAGATAAGGATCCTCAAATTTCTGTAGTGTATTCTACAAAATTAGATGAGTGGCCTTTATCTGTATAGTTATGAGGCCAATCCATATCAGGGCAAATGATGTGATGTTGATACATTTATATTAGATACCCCCGATTAAACCACAGGAAGCACACCATACCAAACGCACCTGGCCAAAGTTTTTTAACCTTTAGTTTGCTGAAAATACGAGTATGTCGTCTGCTTAAATTGTCGTCTGCCTGGATTTTAAAATTCATCAGATTAGCCCAATATTTGGAGAAATAATTGACCGAGTTGCAAACAGCATGGATCCGGGTTATATGCCGAGTTACTCGGCGTCTAATCTGGATCCAAACTGTTTGCAAATTCTTTCACGGTTGCCCTTAGCAGGCTTAATGTAAAGACTCACCTAGATAAAATGTGTTAACGTTTATCGACAAGAATATCATTTTTCTCTCTTACTTTGTTTAGTTAATGTTAGGATAGTATAAACTCTAAAAGCAACATTTCCATTGCCAATCGATTGAATTTGATACCTATTTCTACGTTGATTTGATGCCTATATTATGCTTAAAATATGCAGATTTGTGACAAAATGGTAATAATATGAAAACACGGACCTGCAATCAATATTAACTCTCTCCGCTGTAAACTGCTCTATAAACAATGCCTGAAA
>JAULCC010525258.1:0-18191 GCA_032358795.1 Nuttallia obscurata | reverse complement strand
AGGTTATGTGATAAATAAATAATAACGTATGGTTGTAGCTTAAAACTTATATTGACATAAATCCTCCATTAAAGAATAAATTAATGAAGAAAACAGTACACTTTGTCAGAAAATCCAAACATCTAAGCATATCAAGGGGCATAAATCTTGTCAAATGTGACCTTGACCAATATAAGTTGGCTGCATCACGACACTGCCGTCGTAAGCAATAAATTTTGAAAGAATGAAAGGTTAATAAATGGCAAAGTTACAGCTAAAGTTAAGTTTTTGTGACCGACGGAAGGACTGGCCGACAGATAAAGTGATCTATATGTATCGCATTTTCTCCGACAGGGCGATACAAAAATAATGTTTGTCTATAATGCTACAATGAGCGATAAATCTTATGTGTTTTACAGGGGTAGTTCTAATATTGTAAATATGTCGGCCCGTCTCAGTTTAACTATTCTGTATGACGATGGGAAGCTAGGTTAATCAGTTTTTTTAATCATGTATGCCGATTGAACTTTGTAGTATCAGGTACCGCCTGAAAATTAAAATGACAGGAAAAAGAAAGAAACAAAAATCTTACCAAAACTGTCCCGTTAACATAGAGTAATCCAAGCATTGATCTTTTTAATTCCTTGCATTGCGAGCCCGTTACTTAAATGTATGTATATTTGAAGTATAGGGCATGATAGATTATGAACACTCGCCAGTACCGCAGAGTTCAAAACACAAAAGAAATTCTCCCATGCGTGAACAAGAGATCTGCGTTCAATGTTACCATGCGAGAGATTAAATAAAGCAGCGTTTATATGGTTAGCTTTGTGTATATTGTTTATTGCACTTGAAATGAAAATGTTGAGGCACGCACTCAAAAGGCCACTGCATTAATATGGCGAATATACTTGGTCAAAGTGGAAAAAAGCATATTTTAGGATTATCGGGTTTAACATGATTAATCTTCAATGTAATGGATTAATTTAGTTATCAAATAGTGGGCACAATAGACTGGAAATGTAATCCTCTTAATACTGTTTTATTTCGAGAACCTTAATTATGTATTGCTTATTGGACGTTAGGTCCGAAACCAAGTATGCCAGCGTTTTGTACATTTATTTGCTGGAGTAAATTACATATTAACCAACTGACAATCCAAACTACAATATGTCAATTCACACTGATCAGCCTCTTGATCAGTCTCTTGATGTACTTGATCAAATAACCTTATACTTTAAAGCCAATTCAATGTTCAATACCTGGAGACACATTTTCCTTATCTTGATTAAATACAATCGCCAATAAAGCTCATTAAAAACTTTACAAAAAAATGAAATGTTTCAATGGACACGGATGCCCCCACTAACGCCGCTCTGTAATAGAATGATGTAAGTAGCAAAGGGGGTATAGCTATTGTTTGGAAGAACTCCTTCATCAAGGATTATCTACACAAGTTGTCCCGTTAATTTGTGAGGGACGAGTATGAAAAAAATTATATCCATATCACCAATGGGAATTAACATGATAAAAAACCTTTTAATAAACTCGAGACAACACTCGCTTTCTCTTTATTCTTTTGATGTCAGACACACTGCGAACAATATTTTATTGTGTTCACATTAACCCATAACCTGATATGCCATATTTTGAACATGAGATAATTTTCTATTTTTAAGGTATTCCACCCATAATGCAAGAATTCATACTCTGGCAAGAAAACAAAAGAAATAGGTGGAGATTACCTTTATTTTGAGGTCATAAATATGTGAAAGTTTAAAATCATTCTGACCTTTGGTTTAGGAGGAGTTGATAACTCAAGGCTTTGTAACACAAATGATACAAAGGGCCATAACTCCAGTAGCAAATGGCTCCAAAAATTTGAATAGTAGACGATCATCTTCATATATAGGTTATTAAAATGTGAAAGTTTGTAAACATTCCGATTATTGGTTAAGGAATAGATGAGGACACATGGTTATGTAACGCGAAATGATACAAAGGGCCATAACTCCAACAGGAAATGACGCAGAAAAAATCAATAGTAGACTATCATCTTCATATATAGGTTATTAATATGTGAAAGTTTGAAACCATTACGACTATTGGTTTAAGAGGATTTGAGGACACAATTTTTTGTAACGCGTAATATTACAAAGGGCCAAAACTCCAACAGGAAATGAGGCCGAATAAAATCAAGGTACTGATAGTACTGATGATGGATACAGCCTGTGATGCTGGGATAGTGAAGGAAACAAGGCATTTTTATCATAAAAATTAAAATAAAACCAATCATATATTTGTTAGACAAAGTTAAAGGTTAAACAATAAATAACAGATATAATACTAGGGCTGTGAATGGAAAACATACAAATCAGATAATTTCAGCTAAATATATATCGAGTGCCCAAAATCAGCTCCATCTAAAAAGAACTGATATATTGTGTAAAATCAGGCAGGTATATCGTTTTTGTTCTTTCATTACAAGAGAGCAAAGCAGTTAACTCACATACTAGACCAATAAGTTACAAACTTTTATACACAAATTGTATTATCTGTTGATAAGAGTACATTTTCACAAACTTATTATCTCTGCGTGAATATTGTGAACAATCAGGTGCCAGATTGCTCTCTTTCTGCTGCAGACTAAATTATACTGAGCAGACAGATATACACTAGAACTTTTTGTAACATGTCGAGTTTGAGGTAGAATTGATAAAATGGTTATTTTGTGATCATAGACTCATTCTGCTATTCTTTGTTATGAAAAGTCTCCGATACGATTTCAAATTTCGTTCGAAGTTCGATTATTTGTCCATTATTGAACGATTGAGCGAGGAAAGAAATGATAGGTGAAACTTACACACCTTATTTGTTAGCTACGTGTAGCTTATATGGTTTTAATTGCTATCTACACACTAAACAGATAAAGTTGGAGCACTTGAGTATTCACTCGTGATAAAAAAACCAAATACTCAATTGTTTAAGAAAGTAAAAATTTGTAAAACCCGCAACAACGGAGAATTTCAGTTACACGCTTGAAACCTTTGAGTATTAACACAACACTGATGTGTATAAAAGATCTGAAAATTCTATAATAAAAAATTTCGAGAAGGATTTTAAGTATAAATGAAACATTTCGTTTCATGCAATATATGATTATATTATTAACTATAGCATTTTCATAGGTACTACAGGTGAATTTTGATGTAAAAACTCACCATGATACCAAATATACTTTTAAATAGAGAATTAGAATTATGGATACTAAGTTGAAAAAGTATAACTTATGTCAGATAAAAAGCTTCTAAATTGCCCTGTGAGCCGTCTTTCATTGTATGCTTAAAAGTGAATTATCGTTTCCATTTTTCCGGGGTTATAAATGTTACTACTTGCGACACAACGTCTATTACTGATTGTTCGACTACCAGAAGGTCAAGTGGCGGTGTTTGTGCAAAGTGTTGTTTCTCAGCCTTCGGCTATTAACTTACAGGCTCCGTCGTAGTTAAAAATTGCCATTGCAACAGTATGACCAAATGTTTGCTAACTCACTTAGAAATTTCATCACTTGCTGTAAAAAAATTTTATGCTCTGCTTTCAAGTAAAACTCTCTATATTAATAAAAGCGTTGTTTTTGTTTTTAGGATAAGCGACAGTGACTTTTTTTCAACTGACCCCTTTTAAACAGAGCTAGAAGAACAGCCACCGTCTGGTTTAAGATAAAAGAAAACCTCACACTAACAACATGCATATTTTGTAGCAGGTAAGAGATAAGTCGAATGCTGCTTTTCAAAACTTTCAAACCTCTTTCGACACGTTGCAAGATCTCAAAAAATCTTAGTTTTTTGTGTTTTTTTTCCATTCCATTTGCTTGGGACTCCTCAGAAAGTACGCGTTTCCTAAATATAGTTCTCTGAATCGATATTGAAAAAATATACTAAATTTATTATTATGACAAGAAACATACCATACCCTACCCAACTACATCGACTTAAGAAGAAATAACCAACAGAAGCAATAACATAAACAAATAATCAATGAAGAAAGGACATTATAGAGTACAATATATTTTTATTTACACGAAGATAAGTTAAATGCAGTGTTTGTTATTTCAACACAACACAGTATTCTAATAGTTACAGAAGTGAGACTCTAAGAGTGGATATACTTTGCTGAGTTTGTATACCTCGGGTAAACAGCACCTTTCCATGTATTTGTATATAGATATTCACCTGTTACATGTGCCACGTTCCTTTGTATACTGGTTAGGAGAAGGTAACAGCAATACCATAAGCCTGAACCCGACATTGTTTATTCAGTAAACATATTTCAAAAATCGTCCTTTCTGGTTGTTTAAACAACTTCGTAGACTACCATGCATATATATTACGTGTGCTATTGTTAAGGTCAGGAAAAGTTTAAGAGAATTTACCCAGTATACTTCTACCAATTTAAGAACTTTCATATGCTGCAAAACAGACATTGAGCCTATAAGTTTAGTATCAAGATGCACGAAGGTGCAGGAGATTAGACTAAGATGTAACACGGGTGTCACAGTTGTACCACCGATTGTTATTGTGATCTCCCACCTTTAAAATGAAATTATGAAAGTTCTTTTGTATTGACGTGATAAACTAATGGAGGTAATAAAGATAAGGACATAAATACAATATATAACGTCACCAAGACAGCACAAACGTCATTTACAAAATATTCATTATTTTCAATGAAAGCGGTATTCTCTTTGTGTTACCATCTAATAAAGTTGATACACCGTCTTACTCAACCATATATATAAATACAAGAGAAATTGTGATACAAAGTATCACAGCGGGCTATCAGACGAAACTGACATGTAAGTGTTTAAACATGATGAGTATTGATTTAATTGCCAGACATGTATCAAACGAACTTAAGCATGTCATTCGGACAGTTAATTTCTGTTCGCAAAAAAACCAACACTTGTTAACAACAAAAATGGCAATTGTTGACGTAAATGAGTTGATATCAAAGACTCGCGCTTTTAATGATGATAATAATATTAAAATACATTTATATAGCACACTTTTCCTATTTGGCATAGGATCAATAATGCTTCCCAATGATAGTTGATACTGCTACTTTATGCCAAACAATAAGACCCAGGCTGAATCAAGAATGCTTTACAATGATAGTTGATACTGCTACTTTATACCAAAAAGAAATGACCCAAGCTTAATCAAGAATGCTTCACTATGATAGTTGGTATTACTTCTTTATGCCAAAAAATATGACCAAGGCTGGATCAAGAATTCTTCACAAGACAGTTGATACTGCTACTTTATGCCAAAAAAATATGGCCCAGGCTGGATAAAGAATGCTTCACAATGACAGTTGATACTGTCACTTTATGCCAAACGATATTGCCCAGACTGGATAAAGAATGCTTCACAATGACAGTTGATACTGCCACATTATGCCAAACAATATGGCCCAGACTGGATAAAGAATGCTTCACAATGACAGTTGATACTGCCACTGTATGTCAAACGATATTGCCCAGACTGGATCAATATTTCTCCACAAAAATATTCGATACTGCTACTTTATGCCAAATAATATGACCAAGGCTGAATAAAGAATGCTTCACAAGGATAGTTGACACTGCCACTTTATGCCAAACAATTTTGCCGAGGCTGAATAAAGAATGCTTCACAATGATAGTATATACTGCTACTTTATGCCAAACAATATGACCCAGGCTGAATCAAGAATGCTTCATAATGATAGTTGATACTGCTACTTTATACCAAAAAGAAATGACCCAAGCTTAATCAAGAATGCTTCACATTGATAGTTGGTAGAACGTCTTTATGCCAAAAAATATGACCAAGGCTGGATATTGAATGCTTCACAATGACAGTTGATACTGCTACTTTATGTCAAAAGAATATGAACCAGGCTGAATCAAGAAAGTTTCACAATGATAGTTGATTCTTCTTCTTTATGCCAAAAAAATATGGCCCAAGCTGGATAAAGAATGCTTCACAATTATAGTTGATACTGCCACCTTATGCCAAACAATATGGCCAAGACTGAATCAAGAATGCTTCACAATGACAGTTGATACTGCCACTATATGTCAAACAATATGGCCAAGACTGAATCAAGAATGCTTCACAATGACAGTTGATACTGCCACTGTATGTCAAACAATATGGCCAAGGCTGAATCGAGAATGCTTCACAAGGATAGTTGACACTGCCACTTAATGCCAAACAATATGGCCAAGGCTGAATCAAGAATGCTTCACACTGACAGTTGATACTGCCACTTTATGTCATACAATATGGCCAATGCTGAATCAAGAATGCTTCTCAAGGATAGTTGACACTGCCACTTTATGCCAAACAATATGGCCAATGCTGAATCAAGAATGCTTCACATTGACATTTGATACTGCCACTTTATGCCAAACGATATGGCCGAGGCTGAATCAATAATGCTTCACAATGATAGTATATTCTGCTACTTTATGCCAAAAAATAAGGCACAGGCGGAATCAAGAATGCTTTACAATGATAGTTGAAAATTCTTCTTTATACCAAAGAGAAATGACCTAGGCTGAATTAAGAATTCTTCACAATGATAGTCATTACTGTTTGTTAATGCCAAAAAATATGGCCCAGGCTGAATCAAAAAATGCTTCACAATGGTAGTTGATACTGCTACTTTATGCCTCAAAATATGGCCCAGGCTGAATCAAGAATGCTTTACAATGAAAGTTGATAATTCTTCTTTATACCAAAAAGAAATGACCCAGGCTGAATCAAGAATTCTTCACAATGATAATTGATATTGCTTCTTTATACCAAAAAAATATGGCCCAGGCTGAATCAAGAATGCTTCACAATGACAGTTGATAATGCTACTTCATGCCAAAACATATGGCCCAGACTGGATCAAGAATGCTTCACAATCAATGTTGATACTGCTTCTTTATGCAATTAAAATATTGCCAAGGATTGAATAAGAATGATTCACGTTGATAGTTAATACTGCTACTTTATGCCAATAAAATAATGTCAAGGCTGAATCAAAAATGTTTCACAATGAAAGTTGATACTGTTTTTTTATGCAAAAAAAATGGCCCAGACTGAATCAAGAATTTTCAATGATAGTTGATACTGCTTCTTTATGCCAAAATAATTTGCCCAGGCTCAATAAAGAATGCTTCACAATGATAGTTGATTCTTCTTCTTTATGCCAAAAAAAATGGCCCAGGCTGAATCAAAAATGCTTAACAATGAAAGTTGATAATTCTTCTTTATACCAAAAAGAAATGACCCAGGCTGAATCAAGAATTCTTCACAATGATAGTTAATACTGCTACTTTATACCACTAAAAATGGGCCCAAGCTGAAACAAGAATTTTTCACAATGAAAGTTGATACTGCTACTTTAAACCAAAAAAATATGGCCCAGGCTGAATCAAGAATGCATCACAATGACAGTTGATAATGCTACTTCATGCCAAAACATATGGCCCAGACTGGATCAAGAATGCTTCACAATGAATGTTGATACTGCTTTATGCAATAAAAGTATTGCCAAGTATTGATCAAGAATGATTCACGTTGATAGTTTATACTGCTACTTTATGCCAATAAAATATTGCCAAGGCTGTATCAAATTTTTTTCACAATGACAGTTGATACTGTTTTTTATGCAAAAAAAATACGGTCCTTGCTGAATCAAGAATTCTTCACAATGATAGTTGATACTGCTTCTTTATGCCAAAATAATTTGCCAAGGCTCAATCAAGAATGCTTCACGATGATAGTTGTTTCTTCTTCTTTATGCCAAAAAATATGGCCCAGGCTGAATCAAGAATGTTTTACAATGATAATTGATACTGCAAAGTTAATGCAAAACAATATGACCCAGGCTGAAACAAGAATGCTTCACAATGATAGTTGATACTGCTACTTTATGCCAATAAAATATGGCCTAGGCTGAATGAACATTGCTTCACAATGATAGTTGATACTGCTACGTTATGCCAATAAACATATGGCCCAGGCTGAATCAAGAATGCTTCACAATAATAGTTTATACTGCTTCTTTATGCTAAAAAATATGGCCCAGGCTGAATCAAGAATGCTTCACAATGATAGATGATACTTCTTCTTTATGCCAAAAAAACATGGCCAGGCTGGATCAAGACTGCTTCACCATGATAGTTGATACTGCTGCTGGATTTGAACCGAGGACTCTTCGATTCTGAGGCCTGCGTCTTACATGTACCACCAGACCACCGTAACCACGTTGTTTAGAGACAATGAACGACAACTCGGTTAGTTCTTTACAATAGCCTATGTTTTTAAATTTTTTCCCACAAAAGACCATACTTTTTCTATGATTAGAAAACATTGTTTCACACAAATTTCTAAATTTTCAAGTGAAGTTTTCCATCCTCATATTAAATATAGCAGCGTCTTTTTTTCTTTTTTTGGACTTTATACCTGTCATCCATGGCAAATGGGCATCCCAGAGAGAGGGAAGCGAATACAGAGAACCCTTCTGTATAACTATATCGTTCTTTGACGTGCCAAGTGTATAGTACTGATAAACGGGGAACTGAATCTCGGGCGGACAATTCATCTTGACACCGGCGAATCAGTCGTAATGCGGAGGTCCAAGAGGTGTAAGCCATTTCTACCAATTCTAAAGTTTTTGGTTAGACTATGCCGGGTCGAATCCACAGCCTCCCGTGCCGGAAGCGGATGCGCTACCACTGAGCTAACCGGGAGGTCCCAATCTTAAATAGACCCGACATGAATATACGAATGTATATATTCATGTCTTAAAAATAACCGGTATAAACACACGTGTTAAATATGCCCGGTATTTTCATGTCTTGAATATGGTCGTCACAAGTGTTAAATAGGGCCGATATAATTAACCTATCCTCAGCAACATTATCAAAATTAACTTGTAGCTTAGCTTAACGTTTTAAAATGCACTGGGTCAAATCTCTTTAGAATTCCGTTTGCAGCTCTACAATCTGGTGCGCGTAGTAACAAAACTACAATCTTCTGGCTTTCCTATGCCACATTTAGCACTGGCTCGGTCTTTTTATCACATGTACAATTATCTGGTGGGTAACAGAAGCAATGGCGTAGTATCCATTTCTCCTTGATATAGCAGATTTCGATGAGCCTTCCCTGTCTACTTCCTTTCGAATTTCCTCTTCTGTCTTGGTTGTTGAACTGGTCCGATCTTGGCTAAAAAGTGTTGCTTAAACCGTTTCATCCTCAACGCAGAAGGCATAAAATACGCTAAAATATAAAAATATAATAATCCATAATGGCGAACTTATCAGACTAGTCTGGTACAGCATTAATGAACTGTGTAGACTACCAAAAGCGCTAACGATTATTTACTACTACCGGTGTTCGTATGGAATAGTACAAATAAACGTGTTAACGTGTGTATGTGGAAATCGTCAATTATCTTACCGAATTCACTAACAATAAACTAAATGTACTAGTGGCGGACTGGTGAGCCTTCATTCATACTGGCATGACCATCAGATTACCACCATGCCGATAAACACGATCAAGACGTTTTACTAATTAATGTTACTAAGAGTATTACCCTATTCCTGCCATGCATAATGAAATAATAATGGTCACTTCAGTGCATCCGATAGAGGCAAATCAATCGCACGGCCACAAGATGGTCATATTATCTCGGATATAAACTAACAGCAAATGAGACAAGGGTAGCAGACACCGGCTTCAGTGTTGAGTTGCGAAATGGCCCAGGGGAAATTCTAAAAAATTAGGCATATTTGGTTATAAACAGCACAGTTCAGATCTAAAATAATTTTCGTTGTTAAATCTTCCTATATATTTTGCTAAAGTAAGGTTTTCTGGGAAGGCTGGAAACCAGTGGGTGATATGGGTATAGGCTGAAATACTAACCTACCCCTTTCTGGTGCGGGTAGTGTAAATAAAGACAAAATTTGACGGAGGCCTCATCAAATAGCCGAAAATCGACATGGTCACAACATGTTTTAGTTTTGATAGGAAGACTGAATACAGTATGGCATTCTCATGTTGCTCGGATTTCCCCTAAAATCATTATAGAATCATGACATCTAGTGATTCGGGTTAAAATTGTCGTTAATTTTTGCGGGGTTGAAAATTGAAGATTTCCATGTCAAAGCAGTAATGATTTTGCTGTTTCTTTTCGGTATATCAGCAGCAAACGGACATAGTTATGCTATAATAAGTATAAAGAGTTTGTCTATCTTTCTCAATTGTGTTTTGCAGATCAGATTTCAAGTTAGTGTACTTTGCAAGACCTGGAATTTGAGAAAAACTGGTGTCTGCCCGCAAGAGGGCCATGATGCCCCTGGAGGCGCTCACCTGAAGATGGTAGACATTTTTATATAAACAAAAAAGAAATATATAAGAGCTAATATCATTGCTCTTTATCATGTTTGGTTTCAGAATAATATATTAAAGATGTCACCCAAGGTACACTTATGTGTACTTATATTCAAATCTGGCATCTATTTCTGGACAAGAAGATGTTTTTAAGTTTTCATTATATACGTTTAAGGAAAACTCACTCCGCCCCCTGGAGGACGCGTACTATGAAATAAGGCATGTATTTCCTTTTGGGCTGCGCCTACCAAGATTCAAAACAACAGACACACGATCAAGATTGAACCCGCAGACATGACCTACTGGTCCAAGCATAGCTCATAGGGTTAATCCAATCATCAGCTAACCAAACACAAAATAGTTATAATAGTACTAGTAGTATAGAGGCCGTACTAATCTAAAAAACCTAAGATAATAGATACCAAGGAATAGAACCAAAAACGATAGGTTAACAAAAAACTCAAAGTCAACCAATCATAATAAAAACAACTTATTGACTAATTTAAATATACACATTTTTATTAAAGATCAAAAACTAGATCAAATACAATATCCAATAAGATATTTCCTTTGGGGCCGTGCGATTATACAATTAGGTTGACGAATTGACCTACTTATAACCTAAGTACTACGGTGTGCGTACGCATCCAATAATCTGTTAAACCTATCATAAAAACAAATAGATCTTATCAAACCTTATCCTAAGTCAAACCAAATAAAACAACAAAAAACTTCAAACTTAGCAAAACTCAAACACATAAGTTTACTCATTCAAATTGAAAAACTAAAAAATTAGAACAAATCTCCTATCCAAACAATAATTTCCTTTGGGGCTACGAAGTACCTCATGAGGGTCTCTGCTAAACCTTCTATCCGATGATGATGATGATGCGAGATATTATTGATATAAACATTCTGACCAAGTTTCATAAAATATTCCATCTGATACTAGTGTTAACCGGAAACCAAAACGTGACGCCTCCCGCCCGCACGCCCGCCGACAAACCCTTTCTAATAACTAAAATCTTTCTTCGAAAAATCTTGTTAAAAAACGATACTTCATTTCCGCCTATTATGTTCATAAGCTTGAGCGTTAAACAGTAATCAAGATGTAGCATTAATTCAGTTGATAGATTAACATACTTCCAACTGAGAAGTACGATCCTCACACGCATCTTAAACTTAAGATAGTTTCATAAAAACTAAGATAAATACATATCAAGAAATATCACCCTATAGAATAACCAACAACAACTGTGATGGTTAGTATTAACCAGATGGGTTCTGTTTTGTGTGTGTGTGTGTGTGTGTGTGTGTGTGGGTAGGGGGTCTTTCTTTGGGGAGGCCTCATTGTTGTTGTCTTTGTTTCATGAGAGTTCATTCTGGTTTATTTTCTTCTGGATTTGGTTTTAGATCTTTTTGATTTTATGATTGTTTTAACAGATTAATGGCTGTGTATGGACACCTTAATGCTAGATTAGAAGTAGGTCAATCTGTCAACTTGATTGTTATGTTCGCGCGGCCCCAAAGGAAATATCTTGTAGGATATTAAATTTGTTCTAGATTTATGATCTGTTATTCAGAACGTGCGTACTTTAATAAGTTGGTTTTATTATAATTGAATAATTCTTAGTTTTGCAACAACACCTAGTAACTCCCAAAAGTCCGGTAGCAAACAGTCACTCGCTCAAACCCTCTCCCTCACTGTACCACAAAGGTACAACCCTTAGATCCCCCAGTACTACAAGGGTACTTCCCACCATAAACAGGTAATAGGGATTATAGTAGTCAGTTATTGTTTTTTGTGTGTTATTGTTGTTTGTTTGTTTTTGTTTGTGTGTGTGTGTGTGTGTGTGTGTGTGTGTGTGTGTGTGTGTGTGTTGGGGGTGCAAATAGAAAAACCAATACGCTCTGTGCACGCTGGCACACATTCAATCATAACTAATTACAGACGTCGAGATAATTATCTCATGAACAATGCAACATAAAGACGTGTGAACAGCTCCCCTCGTTTATATTCGGTGCAGATGGAATGTTCGGTGTCGGACTGTTCCATTCACCAAACAGTCAACTAATCATCACCGGAATAATAAATGAGGCACACAGTGATGAAATATGGCTCAGTCTGATCAACAAGAATGGAGGTTTGCAACCTTGTCTAACACTAAACTCTTCGATATTTCACCAACACTCTGATAAAAACGGCTTATTCAAGACAAATTACTATAACAAGGAAAAGTTAATGTTCATTGCGTGCTTAATTCTAATGACATATATTCTATCATATCCAGCAAACACTAGCTTCAAGCCCAATAATATGCAAATGAAATCCGCCGTGCAGTTATTTTTAAGCGTTGCATGCGATAGTTAACGTCTCGTGATTTTCGCTAAGTCACGTTCTATCACTCATTCAGACACATTGAAACAGACACATAATTGTTTAGAAAAATAATAGCCACGTCTGATATCATTTTATATATCAAAATATTACAGACACCTTTTGATAGCCTGTTATGAACATTATAACAGAACTGGTTTGATAAGTTAAGAGCAAGTTTTCAACACTGGTTGTTTAGTAAATTTAGGTGCTATGATAAACAAGCAAACACAAAAATAGTTAATGCTATGTATAAAGTTCTTTTTTAATTCCAATATCATCACCCAAATCAGAATTGGAATGAACTGGTTGACTGCGACTTTTCACTGGTCTTAGAGGCAGATATATGGTAGAACTCAATGTTTAACACTGCGAAATCTAAAAGGCATATATATGAATATTCATCAGGATCAATATAAATGTACATATGGCGTCAGATAAGGGTATTGTTTAACGCCTTTTCTCTTTGCCATGTTCCTATAAGCCGTCGAAGATTTATTTTATAAATGATAGTTTATTTTCCAGTTATGGAAGCTAACGAGTTCCAAATGTCGGCTAACGAGTTCCAAATGTCGTACTACATGTATATATGCAGACGATATAGTACTATTTGCAAGTAGCTCTATTGAGCTTCAAAGTAGTTTGGATTTATTATCCAATTTCTGTAGTGAATGTAAAGTAAATTTTGCAGAGCAAAATTATTTTCATTAGAGTTGGGTGATTACTGAAAACTGCATTATTTTTTTTATAATGAAATAAACGTTGTATTGTAACTGAGTTATAGAATTTTGTGGCTTTTGCTTCCGATCTTTTTCGGAAGCTCAGTTTACCATTTCTGGTCAACCTCCTTAAGCAATATTTTAAACAATAAACATTTGTAATAAATCTAAATTCCTCACTTTTAGACATTAAATTGACTTCTTCAATTAATAATGCAGGCCTGATTAAAACTATGGAAGTGAGGGAATTTTAAAAAGATATATGCAAGAAAGGGTTTGCATATCTATATGCGCTTTCCTGATGTGAAGGAAACCACACACACACACATACACACACACACATAATAGTTTTGCACAAATGCATATGGAAGACTTAATTTCAATCTTGAGTAAGTTTAATAGATTTAAATATTTGAAAAAGTTTCTTATGACTAACGGAAATCAGTACTAAAACAAGTTTTATCAAAATCGGTAATTAAAACGTACAACAGAAAGGTGTTTTCTCTTTTATAGGATATTTGTTCTTATTTTATTTTTTAAGTTTTGCTTTTTCCAGAAAATGATAAATTTCAATTTTATTCAAAATTGTTAAGTACGATTTATTAAGCATTGGTATGACAGTCTGTGAGATTATAGTAACAGGAGGGTCAATTTCATAAGATTTGCGTAAATTAAAGAAAACATCGTGTTTCATTCCACATATTTGGCACTGAAGTGACAGGTGTTTGAAACCCCATACTGTGCAACTCTTAAAACTTGCATGTGTGTTTTGAATGTAACCTATAAGAAGATGAATATCATTTTACTATATAATGTAATTATTGTAAAACCTTACGAAACCAGGGTATAGCAAGTTTTTCGTAAATTTAGATCAAGTATGCAAAAATGTGTTAATTCAGTGGTTGCAACATAAGTATGCACATATATAATGAGTTCATTTTAAGCAAAGAAGTTAATCATATTGACTTGTAGAATATCAATATAATCTTAATTGCACTTTTGTATGATACTTTATGCATAATGTCAAACAACAAATTGGTTAATGACCAAATGTAAATAGATACACAGACTAGATATATTTCTAAAATTTATTTCAGCGACTATGTTCTGTTATCCCTATACAATACTTGCATTACATAACTAGGTCTGAAATGTTTGTTAGGGTTTATGAAAGCCAAAGTTTTTTTTCTTCTTTTTTTGCTTTGGGTCAACTGACTGAAAGACAAGTTATTTCAATGCCGCATCATTTCTTTTTCTACGAAAATCGAAATACAAAAGCTTGACACACAATGAGTTTTTACTTCTCACTAAAACTTTTTTCACAGAATTCCTTATTGAAAATTAATAAAAGGTAGAAAAATATTACACTAACACGAATAAGTATCTAGACATTTTTTTTTAATTGAAAATTATGCACGTTGGTGACGTCTTCACTGCACATCTTTTTTGGACTGGCACTAAAACGTGTGCCATTTATTGTACCTGAAACATTGTTGGCCAAATAAGAGAAGTGTGATATATTTATGATATATTTTTCTGGCTGAATATAAGTTTTAAATATTGAATCTTTTATTTATGAGATTGATAAGGTTCAATTAAACATGCAACTGAGACATTTCTCTATTGAAGAGTTTTTTCCATACTTATGTATGTCAATCGCTGATATCATAACACATGCAGATACATCTCTTATCTGTTAAAGGCGTTGAATTCAAAAAAGACATTTTGGCAAGCTAAGTTTCCTGTGCTTCTGTGGTTTTATTGGGGTATTTGATATAATCTTATCCCTGAGGCCTGATACGAAATGGTTAAATAAATGTAGTCTAAGGCAATTTTTCAGATCTGGCAAATACACAGAGCAGTTTATGACTTTTAGCCAGTTGACAATTTAAAAGGGGTGTCAATCATATTGGTAGCCGTTCACGCAAAATTCCGTTCCATTCATCTCTTCAGAGAGCAATCTTCCTCTAATTTTCACCACACCACATCTGCTCCCCACATCCAGTATTACTAGCATCTGTAGTAATAACTTATGTGGTCTTCTGGGAGATCCATGTGCGATTTTTCGGACAGCTGTTTGCAAATTTTCTATCCACCAATCTGATTCAAAATACATGGCATTTGTCAGGGACATCTGTGCATCAAAATTCCCCTTGTTTATCTTTAAAGTTTTTCTTCTATTTTTCTGTAGAACAAATGTTCATATTACACTGCTGAGAATGGTGCTACCATGAGTCCAGAAACTCGTGCAACTCGAATAGAGGCTACATTTCTGTTTCTTAACTTCTTGCATTCTGTCAACATTGATTTTTTCTGTCTTGTGTTAAATATACTATCATTTCTACTGAATCTACGTGATTTCCCAGAAATACAAGATTTTGTGTAGTTTCGAAAAAAGACTTCTTTTGACACGTTATAAAAACCAAATCTGACACAACTCCTTGTGTAGCCGTAACATTTGATACACATTCAATATTTGTATCTCCAAGAAGAAAAGAATCTTCCATGTAGCCTGAAACTGAGAATACCATTTGGCGTAGCTTTGCATCAGCCGGTTTAAGAAGTTTTATGATTTTTCTTGGTGCGAAAGCAATGCCATTTGGCTATCAAGTATATTTATATAGTTTATCCACATAAATTCTCCGCATAAATCTAAGTGAACACCTATTGGATTTGTAAACCATTCGAAACCATGTGCGTAGAAAGAAGTACTACATTTTGTAAATACGTCACCACTCTACATTGAAAATACCTATGCTGTTCCTTAGTAGCAACACGAAAATAAGTGAGAAATAAACCCAATTGCAGTTGGATAATACGACTTCAACGGCTATAACACGTTGAAATATTCGACGAATAAAAAAAACATCTTTATCACCACCCTGTTAGCTCAAGAAGTAAGGCGTCTGATTTTAGTGCGGGAGGCCGGTTCATACCCAAGACTTTAAAAATGGTAGTAACGGCTTCTCTCCTTGACGTTCATGATTTAGGTTTAGCATTACGACTGGTTTGTTAGTGTCAGCATAAAGTGACCGGCCGGTGTTCCGCCCCCACGTGTTTCAGTGCTATACATTGGGTACGTTCAAGAACCATAATTCTCAAGCAGAAGCAGAACAGTTCTGTGTATCCGTTTCCCTCTCTCTGTGATGTTCATTCTCATCAGAGTACAGAAGTGATATGACGTAAAAGAATGAACATTATTACCTATTGTAAATTCAACTAAAGTCGTGTACCATTTACGTTTTTGAGTAACATTTAGTTTGAACTTTAAATGGTGGGCATTGACCCTGACTTTAATTCAATTCATTATGAGTTCAATGTGACATGGACAAGAATATTTACATCTCATTTACGAATGAGATTCTCTACCTTAAATGAAATGTACCAGAAATCTACAGCTATGTTAAAGCCAACAATATTACCACTTGGAAACAGGGTATTCAGCTTGGACAAAAATTGTCAAAGGGAGTTCATTGAATAGCAATTATTCTAAAGAAATAGTTATCCAATTTACTTAAAGTAAATGTTATAAACTTTAAAATGTCCATTAGAATTCTACAATAATTTTACCTCAACTTCAATATGCTAACCTACCAGACAAACTCGACATGATAGTAATGTCCAAACTTGGTCAAACTGCAACATTAATTCCTTACTCTATCAGACAGAAAGTTATTTTTCAAAATGAATAAACCGAATAAATTCTATTACGGTTGAAGACAAGGTTGACTTATGTTTCCTTTCAATTAGAAATCTTCATAATGCCATAATATTTCTTATGTGACAGAGAAACTCTCCATTGCAGTTATTTTCTGTGAAGTGGATTATCTCCCTTTTAGGCAAACACTCCGACCTGTTGTTGTGTTTGCTCCTTAGATTCAATGAACATAACTGTGGAATGTTGTATGGATATAACCATTGTAAGAGAGCAACACAGTGTTATATACACAAGCAACAGATTACTACTGTTACAATGTATGCCAACTGACCAACACATTGGCATTCTCCACACACATGATTCCAAT
This sequence comes from Nuttallia obscurata, assembly GCA_032358795.1. Lineage (NCBI taxonomy): Eukaryota > Metazoa > Mollusca > Bivalvia > Cardiida > Psammobiidae > Nuttallia > Nuttallia obscurata. The sequence continues at coordinate 655 of JAULCC010525258.1, read as the reverse complement.
CTAATTTATCCACTGGCCATCATTCTTGCACAAACTAGATACACATGGCCTTACAAGAGGCAATATACTGTTTAGCTTTGGCCGACGATAGCAAGTTTGGTTATTTCATATGTCTAATAAGGTTAAGGTAGTTAGCTAAGGTAATACGAAGATTATACAGACACATTGCTGTCCCATATAACTACTATTCATGCCTTTTTTATACTACTCATACCAATGCCTTGAATTCACCATACGTTTATGAGAATATTATTTGACATGAACTCAAGAGTATTCTACCATAATTACATTCTATGCTTGCTATGTATCAGAGATAACACATTTACTATATCTGAGCACAATGTACCTCCACACCTTTATGCAAGTTAAGATGAAAAGAAAGTATTTTTAAAAAAATGTATACTTGAGCTCAAGTTATGCAATTTCTCAACTAGATGGGTGTTCAGTTTAACACAAGCGTCGCCCTCTTGCACTCTGTCAGAAAATCTAAACATAAGGGCCATGGTGGCCCTAGAGGCGCTCTCCTGAACATGATAGCCTTAACCCCTGGAAGACATGTTTTTTCTACTGATCAAAAAAATTTGAACAGTCCTTTTAGAGGGTCATCAAAGGAACATTTATGCCAAATTAATTTCAAATCTGTCAGCTATGTCTT
>JAULCC010525147.1:620-10744 GCA_032358795.1 Nuttallia obscurata | reverse complement strand
TATTTATTAAAACACATGCGCTAGGTATTAAAACGACTGTATTTATTTTCGATGTAACTGTTTGTGTCATTTAAATATATATCTTATTGAATCTTAAGTACTGAACACTGTTTGTGCAAAAATGGAGATTGTGATTAGATTATATTATAGTCTTTTATAATTTTTACACTGACACATTACTTTATTGTTACCATGATGAGACTTAAAGAAGATATATACTTTCAATAACACTTTTAGTCAATTAAAAGCTAACTTTGTTTACATATTTAAATATTTGACGTTGCTCTACAATTTATATCGCCGAGGGTGTATAATAAATGCTAAAATTTAAACATGTAGACGGTTGAAACACTATCAATGTAATTGTTCGGCTAATATCATATATGCTTCTGGTTATTTAAAGCTGAGAATAAATTGGTCAAAACACAAAAAAGTCAATGTGGACTGGGTTTTTTTTCACGATAATATGATGCGTAAATTTCAAATAATAGATAAAAAAAAAAAAAAAACATTTTTTTGTTTTTCGTTAGTAAGTTTATACAACAGCACTGAGATAAGAAAATGCACTGGTTTTGGGATTAGATTGATCGATGGTGCATAACGCAACTGCTTCTATCATGCATGTATCATATGTCTTTTGAAAGTTATTTACATGGTGTTTTCCGCAGAAAAAGCGTCCAAGGCAACTACATCATTGTCAATATTACAGCATCGAAGGTAACTTTTTACTTTATAAACAATGTGCTATTGTTATATTTTGTTTTGAAACAACCAGTCACTAAATTTAGGAGCCAACGAAATAATGACTTATTCACGGAAATAAAGTCACGAAATATATGATACAACAGTAATTTAGCTCTATGAGCACTTAAATAATTTGATCAGAGGTATGATTCACCCTAGATACTAGTTGCAAGCTCAGTATAACGCCTGTATTCACCACATTCCATGAACTATTATTGCGGTTTTCTTACGCCTTAAGACTTACGCACTAGATTGAAACTATGCTTTTAACACATTGAAAATGTGTAGTCTTTAGTTGATAAAAATTGGAGACACAGTCTATTTCCAGAACTTACAGAGTTGTCGTTCGTTGTCTAAAATCATAGGAACGGTGGTCAAGTGGTAAGACGCAGACCTCGGGATCAAAGGGTCCTGGGTTCAAATCCAGCCAAGGCCATATAGGTGTTTGGCAGAAAGTAGCAGTGCCATTTTGAAACACTCCTGAGCATATCAAATATAAAAAAGTGTTATATGGTATGTTATTATTATTATTATCATTACAAGTGCGCGAATGTTTGATATCAATAAACTAATCTTCATCTGTGTGTGTTGTTGGGATTCAAATATTCGCACTAACCTTAAGCCTGCTAAGGGCGACGTGATAGAATTTGCAAACAGCTTGGATTCAGATTAGACGCCGAGTAACTTGGGGAACAAAGGGAGAAATGTTATTTGAAGAGATAAACAATATAAGATACGGGGGTACCTTTTCTGTTTAACCAGGAGTATGAAATTGATGCATGGGACTCAGCTTTATAGAAATTTACATAAAGTGTATATGATATTTTGATTCATAACTGCACACAAATATTCAACCGCATTTTTCGTTTTCGTTGCCTCTTTTCATTCCAGCAGAAAAGAATAGTATAAGATTTAAAATGAAGATTTGAATTGATAAACTTGAAGGGTAACCTTTTCGTTTTAACCAGGAGCTCTAGGATGTGCATGTCTGAGACCTACAGTTAGTGAAATCAACCAGGAAACAATTTTTATGACTCTTTTGCCTCAGGTAATTAACAGTAAAGGAAGAGTGAAATTGCTGGGTTGGCAATATTCCTATGGAAATTTTACACGGACCTAAATTCGCTATTTTAATAATGTACTATTAGGTGGTGAAGGATGTTCTAAAGTAAGTAAAATATTTATATAAAATACTGTAAGTTGTTTAATTCGAGTAATCGTGTTCTACTTATTATGCAAACTTATCAGCTGGAAGACATTGAACCTTTCTGTTGAGGTTGGCAGTCGGGACTTTGCTGGGCAGTCGCTATGGAGAGCCTTTAGCAAACTTAGCATCGTAGGTTTGCCACGGAGACAAGCGATTGTTGACATCTGCAAGCAAGGGGAGGCAGCCTCACAATGGTTATTGCAGATGAGAGAAGAGTGATGGGCGGCTTAACCAGACCCTGGGCCAAGATTGATCACCTTGGTCATCACAACTCTGGAGAATGTTGTGGATGGCGCCGAAACATCCGATGAAGGAGCCACCTACCTGATAATGGGACTGGGGCAGTGGACCAACCATTATATTTCAGAAATAAGATAACATATAAATATGCTTATTTTGCTACCTCTGTGTTTATCCTTTAAATTGGCGGCGATTTTCGACGCCATATTTGTTGATTCATGACTATTTCGTGTTCTTTGCACATATTTTGCAAAAAAGTAGTAAACAGATTTAAAAGAAATATCTACGTTCTCAAAGTGCCTCCATCTATTACAAAATGTCAATTTTGCCTATTTTTGTGGCCATTTTGGACCCCATGGTTACTTATGTGTGTTAAAAAAGATTTTAACATTCAGCAATCAGAATAAAAAAGGTTATTTTGTTAAATTATAGTTTCAACTTTGACTTTTGCACTGAACGTTTTAAAGTGATGCTTACTACACAAAAAATATTTACAAATGTTTGATTTGATGATATCAAAACCTAATTACAATTCATGCATTTGAAGCAGTTTAAATTTATAAATTCTAATGAAACAATATTTGATTTAATTCTTTTAACAAATTTTAAATAAGCGCAGGCATATTATTCAATAGGGAACCATAGATGCCGTGAGAGTTTGAGTATATTTACTTGCAAAAGTAAAAAAATAAGCTTACTTGGCCTACAAGGCCAAAATATGATATGCGTTTTTTGTAAACTTGGCATACAAGGCCAAAATATGATAATATTATGCACTTTTTGTAAACTTGGCATACAAGGCCAAAATATGATATGCACTTATTGTAAACTTGGCAAACAAGGCCAAAATATGATAATATTATGCACTTTTTGTAAACTTGGCATACAAGGCCAAAATATGAAATGCACTTATTTTAAACTTGGCATACAAGGCCAAAATATGATAATATTATGCACTTTTTGTAAACTTGGCATACAAGGCCAAAATATGGTATGCACTTTTTGTAAACTTGGCCTACACGGCAATTATATGAAATGCACTTTTTGTAAACTTGACCTACAAGGCCAAAATATGATATGCACTCTTTGTAAACTTGACCTACAAGGTCAAAATATGAAATGCAATTTTTGTAAACTTGGCTAACAAGGCCAAAATACGATATGCACTCTTTTGTAAACTTGGCCTATAAGGCAAAAATATGATAATATTATGCACTTTTTGTAAACTTGGCATACAAGGCCAAAATATGATATGCGCTTTTAGTACACTTGGCATACAAGGCCAAAATATCTTATGCACTTTTTGTAAACTTGGCCTTCAAGGCCAAAATATCTTATGCACTTATTGTAAACTTGGCATACAGGGCCAAAATATGATATGCACTTTTTGTAAACTTGACATACAAGGCCAAAATATGATATGCACTTTTTGTCTACATTTAAGCATCATTTTTACGACAATCACACTTTTCTGGCACAAGTTCTTTAATAGCTTAGAATAGCTATATGCGTTTTAGCTAAAATTGAAAGATTTATATCAGTTTCCGATTTGTTTCTTAAACAGCGTTTATGAATTTTGTGCTATCTGTTAAGGCCCTAAGGAGTATTAAGCAAGCGTCGAAAATGAACTATGTCAATACTGAGCTACAAAAATCAAAGTAATAATATGTCTATAAAAGTCTTAACACTCGTATACAATTGGATATGTGTAAAAGTGTAATGTTGATGTTTCATTTTTAAACTAACCCTTAGCCTGCTAAGTGCGTACATGAGAGAAGATGCAAACAGCTTTCATCCAGATCAGACGCCGAGTAACTCGACGTATAATCTAGACCCGAGGTGATAATAACAGGTAACTTTAACCCTTAGCCTGCTGAAAAAAATGTCGTCTGCTTAAACAGTCGTCTTCCTGGATTTTAAAATTCATCAGAATCGCCCAAAATTTGGAGAAACAATTGGGCGAGTGTCAAACAGCCTGATAAGACGCCGAGTTACTCGGTGTCTAATCTTGATCCAAGCTGTTTGCAAATTCTAGCACGGTTGCCCTTAGCAGGCTAAAGGTTGAACTTAACTTAACCCCCCTGAGCCATCTTCCTTCATATCAGACGTCAAACATTTAGGTTTATTGGAAAACCGTTATTCATTTAGCTTGCGACTGAAAAACTGGTCACATCAGCCAAGACCCCCGTTGGAGTTTCAACCTTATACCTCACACACGCACTTGAAGCTGATGCCTTAACCAAATAGCTGTCGATTAAGATACACTCAATTAAATTCAGTTCATGGACGAAATAAATATAACACAAGTCCTTTAAATATGTGTTGATATCCTTGTATTTACTACGAAGTATTTCAAGTACATACATATAATAATTGCGACGCAGACATACTGTATTCATGAAAATCAACACGATGCTCTCAAGTAGATTACGGAATCATCTAAATATGTTTCATGTCAAAATTTCATAGTTCAACATCTGTAGACATAAATAATGATAAAGATTTACTTTCCAAACTGTGTTAAGTAACTATTATAGTGTATTATATGGAATTGTATTGCATAAACTGAAACTTTTGCGAATTAATTAAACCCTTTTCAGTCCGAAAATTGACGCGCAAGTAAGGGAACGTTTTGAAAAACGGCGTGGATATATCCCACTCACACATATAAACTGTAGTAAAAATGTGCACATGTTGCATTGATTCGAGATCGTGTCTGAATATGATAAAAATAAAGTTTTATATCCACGAGAAAATAATCAACATATTGACAGTCAACACATCAGCAATGTATACTTCACAGGTAACATCAGTACCGTGGAATCAGTCAGTCTACAAAATCGTGAACAACTAATCTTTGAAAATGTAGAGTGTGAAATATCGACGTATACATTTGTATATTTAACAACAAAGTGTGATCTACAATCAATCGATTTTTATTCCGAAAAAAAAATATGTATGAAATAATATATTTCAAACTTAAGATAGTTCCATCAATATTTGAGGAAAAATATAAAATCACCAACTTCACTTGCAAATCTTAATACATGATATATAATAAGCTAAACAATTATACAACAAGTTATATTGTAGCTGTATACTGCCGAGTACAAGTGCACTTAGTGTAGGTTTAAACTATATATTTCACGGTGATTATTCTGTGAGCTTTACACTATATGCTGATTACGTATGTCTGACATAACTAAGACAAGTTCAATAATGCTAGCGCTTGCTGGCGCTCTGACAAAGCTATATAGCGTTTGCTGGCGCTCTAAGTGACACGGTGAATAGCCATATCCCGAATTCTGTTGACAGCAGAGAATTACTGGTGTTAACGATGAGAGACCGCTAATACAGTAGAATTAACAGGGTCCACGGATATGGTGATGCTCCGTGTCAGTCGAGCGCTAAACATTGTTGGACGTGCTTTAAGTTATATAAGGACACCTTTTGTTTCTCCAGCTGTTATTTACCTACAAAAAATATATTTGTTCACATGGTATGACACAGCAATGCAATGTGGCTATTCCTAAAAAAGTTATTGTTTGTTATCTTCGTTATCACATGAACAAGTTAGATTGGCCAATAAATGATTTATATTGAACGTAGTGAATTAGAAAATAAACACATCTACTCAGCCACAAGCGTGCAAATAAATGAGTACCATGGTTATAAAATGTTGAACATATATCAATTAACCTTAGTCCGTGCATTTGATGAGATATCTATTGTTTTATCTTCGAAATTTATCATCGCATTGACGGTTTATTTTCAGCTGTTTAATGCGCCTTTAAATGACGAAATAATTATCTGTTTGTAAGTAGGACCGGTTATTTATTTATCTCTTACTGCATACTAATGCTAGAGATCTCTCCCACTCTCCGATGTTTAAGTAATTTGAATACAGCTTGGATCCAGATAAAACGCCGAGTAACTCGGCGTCTCATCCGGGTTCAAGCTGTTTGACACTCACTTAATTGTTTTGCTAAATACTTTGGGAATCTGTGAAGTTAAAAAAAGTGTAGACGAAACATTGCGCATGCGTGGTATTGCTTCCGGCAGTGAAGAGGTTAAGAGTGTGATAATTACAATTGTGTAGTGAAAAATGCATATAATAAAAAGTATAAGGATTCAGAATCCTACTAAAGTGCCTTAGAAAACGACAACAGTTCATATATCAATGACAAATAATTACATATGACTCATACCAATAAGAGAATCTACAATTATTTAACAGCAGTCAAAAACTATATCCGAGCAATAAAATCAGCATCAGGTCAAGTTGTTAACTGAGATCCAAGCTTTTTGCCACAGATTACAATTCTTGAAAAAATACAGAGAAAAAGCGCAATTTAGAATTTTAGCAGACGACATTTTTTCAGCAGACTACAATTCAGCACCAAAAAATCAATCGATTTTAAAGCGTTGTAAGCAGACTAAAGCGCTTAAATATGTATTTCAAATATTTGCGCTGTGTGAATCAGATAGAAACCTTATTCAATACGCACTACTGACTGTTATCGATTTAATTTTCTTCAACAGATTATCATCATGGTTAAACAACGAAATTGACATTCTTACTTGTTACCAGGTAAAAACAAAGGCACGTAACAACTCGAATGACTCAAATACAACATCGCCTCGAAATAGTGTCCACCCTGTCTAAGTGGTTAAACACGATTTTTTCTGGCAATTTTAATTAGCTATCGTAATCTTAATACAAGTAATTATACAGTTTATTTCACACCAACAATGCTGTTTGCTCATAGAAACATATAGTATATAACACAGGAGTTTAACTGTAGCCAATGAGAGTCATAAAAAGAGTGTAATACTAACCAATAAAATAGAAGTTAGTATACACAGAAACAACACAAACACCATACAAAAACCCCTAGCCTGCAGGTATAAAGTGGAATGTATAACTAGTTAGGACGTATATGCAATATATATTTCATTAAAAGTTATTTTAAACACAATAAGTAATGCAGTTTTCATTGCATAAGTGAAAATGTAAAACTGAAATAAAATATCCCCTCAACAATATTGTCCAATGTTAACCAGAATAAGACGCATGTATGGTGGCAAATATGTGCCATGTAGTTATGCTATTTATTTTATTTGCTTTTATATAGGATGCTGAAAATTCTGCGAGTTTAATATAAACATACTTTTTTTACAAATGTTGAAATAGGGTCGGGTAAGTTCCTATCAACATAAGTTACGGCCCTTCTCCTGCAACTGCCAATCATTGATTAGTCAAAGTGACGAATGGAGACAGAGAGATGAGAGAGGGGGTCAGTGGAGGATAGAGAGAGAGATGTGACTAACTGTGCCTTTGAAAATCTGAAATTGGTGTAGACAAAGATCGGCTTTTACACCGCGACCAACCCGTGAAGACCGCAATCAACCCAAGTATGAATTGCCAACTGATCTGGATCAATAATTACCAACTGATCTGGATCAGGAATTGCCAACTTTTCTGTATCAACACTGATTTTGAGGCTATAAGGGATATTTTTCTTGTTGCTCAAATCATGCAGCCACAATTTCAGAAGAGCCATAAGTTACTGCAAGTAGAGCATTGTTTTATCATAGTGTATAGGACTAATGTAACGAAATGACCGTTGATTTTATTTTAAAATGCATTGGCAGACTGTACTATACAAAATAGTAAGGTTGCAATGATCTGATGGTAAAGATAAAAGACATTGACACTTGTCACAAACTTTGTCGTTTTGAAATTTTAGAAAAATTAATATTTAACGCACATAATAAATGATACGTTGTTTAGCTATTGGTACAGATTAGCCACCATACATGCAGATACGGTCAAATATATCTCGATTACTCTATTCACTCCTTTTTCGTTTCTGCTTTCTCAATCTGATTGTCCGTCAGACCTTTTGTAACGCGGAATTGAAAGAGGACGCCCTGTCTATCGAAGGAGTAGTTTGTTACCTCCCTTTTCTCCACTAACGCCCACTTGTTATCCTGTTCCAATTTTTGCATAAACGGTTCCAGTTTGTCAATGTATTCTGTCACGTATTTCAGGTACTCCTTTCTCATAACCAGCACTACGTAACCACCTGGAATACAGAAAGCAACATGATGGTATACCTCAACATATACCTTACCATAATAGGCAAGGGTTTTTTTTTACCTCTAACAAATTTATTCACAATTTTTTTCATCAAAGTTCGTTTCGATTATATATGAATAAAACACAGAAAAGAGTCATCAAAAAATTTCTGGGGCGATTTCATAATATTGCTAATTAGAAAAATATATTTTCCGTTAGCTATGTTATGACAAGTATAGGACACCATACCAAACCATTACAAAGTAAGGGTTGTTTGCAACTGAATTTGTCTGTTTTGTATTTGTTCTATATTCTCAAATTAATAATTAATACTTAAATCATGGTTTCATCCTTTTGTTTTCAATATAATTACAATAAATGTAAACCAAGTAATGCAATTTTTTTTAACTATGGAGGCCTATTTTGGACTTGTAATTTACACTAAAGAACTTCTTTGTTTAGTTGCAGTTGATTAAAACTCAACTCTGTAGAAAACACAATACGATTACATTTTAAACAAATCCACATTTAGTTATGCAAAGGGTCTACAATAAAACAAAATAAAGATGGCACTGAGTGTAAAAGAGCTTTATTATGAAAAGACAAAAAGCATAGTTTTTGATGACTAAGAATTCGTGGAGCTTACACAAAACTTTAACCTCCCTAATAATATATAAACTAACACTAAAGATGGCCAAATAAGCTCACATATATTTCTTTAGTAAATTGTTAGTAAAAAACATTATAAATGAAAAATATCAGTCAATGTCTTCTTTTCCAAAGAGTATCCCTTTACCCCTTTTTATCTGTCTTGAAGTTCACTGCATTTCCACTTTGGCTCAACGAAACTTTAAGATGATAGCCTTCGAAAATTGAAACAGAAAATTTGTAACGAGTACATCAAGTTTTTCAGAACATCTTATGATAGATGCAAGTGTATACGTGTGTGTTTCAACATGAAAAATGTGAGAACTAGTTCCCATGTCGTATTTATTGTTGGTTTTTTTTTTGTTGTTGTTGGTTTTTTTTTTTTAAAAAAAGCTCTTTAAAACAAAAAAGAGTGGAAAAAGCACTTGATTGCAATGTTACAGAACCATATCGAAATTTATTTGGTGTAATGTTAAGTATAGGAAATGGATGCTGACCTCCTTGTGATACACACTATTGATCTAATACTAATTTTACAACGGTAATTTTGAAAAATGCTAACTTACTTGTTCTTTAAATACATTACCATGATGACAAAACCAGAATGTTATTTGAAATCAGAAATTACAAAATAACGGAAACAAGAAAGATTTTGGAATATACATGTCTTGCTGATAACATGTGTTATTGTCAGTGGGTGTAACACAACCTCTGGAATCCTTAAATAAAGGAATGATCATACATGTGTAGATCTTTCAGATATCATGTGTTTCGTTGTTTCATACAACTACTACATCTTTGAATCAGCTAAGGCTCAATAAGTTGTTGCATGATTTGGGAAACCATGCACAAATTTCACACAGACACGAGTAGAAAGTAGTTCACTTATAGTGAATATTAGCCTAATTGTTTCATAGTTACGAGACACATTTACATATACTAGCATGAGTTTGTAATGAGTTAAGTCCACTAGATTGGGTGTGGTATAAACAGAATGACACAAAAAAAACAATTTTACAAGCAGCTAATAAATATCTTCTGAAAGTATATTTTAATTATGAGCTGTAATACAAAACGTTACTGTTGTCGAAAACATAAGATTTCAGAGACAGTTTTACAGTTTTACCGTAGGCGTGGGGGGGGGGGGGGGGGGGGGGGGGGGGGGGGGGGGGGGGGGGGGGGGGGGGGGGGGGGGGGGGGGGG
>JAULCC010525036.1:0-10744 GCA_032358795.1 Nuttallia obscurata | reverse complement strand
GAGAATCAGAGATGTAGAAACTCCAGATTAACGTTCAAACCCTATTAGTCGCCTCTTACGATCATGCCATGGTTAAGTAGTGGTCCCAATTCTTGTGCTACATTAGCACGCACCAGGCCCACATGGGGCCACATCTCCAATGGGCGTGCGCTCACGTCAGTCATTCAACACCCATCTGACGTGAGCGCGCGTACATCTCCAATAGGCGCACGCTCACGTCATATAGGCGTTGAATGACTGGACCCCAGTACTGTTCACTGACGAATCCAGAGTCTGTATGGACATCACTGTTAGACGAGTCCGCGTATGGAGATCGTTCAATGAGCGTTTCTCACCTGTATGCGTTGCTAACCATGACCGCTCTGTCGGGGGCTTGGCCATGGTGTGGGCGGGTATTAGCATGCAGGGACAAACGGACTTGTTGATCGTTCTAATCGGCACATTGACGGATGCACGATACATCAATGAAATCGATATTATCAGATACGGTGTTAAATGTATGCTTAATCTAACCGATTGTAGTACAGTTCCCTAAATTTAGACAATACTCTTTCTTACACATCCAAATTGCTTCTAACATCCCTCAGATCACCTAAACGTTATGGTTTGTAAATGTTTCCTTTCGAAATGTATGTTTAAAACAAACTATCTTAGTCACATCATTGTTTATAAAAAATTATTATGCCTGAAAGTTTAAACCTTTTTTCTAATAGAAAGATTATTTGATACACTACTCTAAGTCGTTGAAAAATGTGAGGCCATTTAAGCTGGTTACATACATATTTTCTGACACACAAAAAAAAAAAAAACTATTGACTATGATCTTTTACCTTCATCCTACCAACACATGTTTAAACATACAAATTTGGGTAAAGATGGGCCCGAGTCTTGATCACGTTTGTTTTACCGGTAAATTAATGAAATCATCTGTGTTTGTAAATGTCGACATCTCATGGCATATTTAATAAAATAGAAGACTATTTAATATCTGCTAAACTCAGAATCTCTTAAATATTTATGGCCATTCATCAAAAGTAGCTTTCTGTTATCTCTTGAAAATGATTAAATTAGTTAATACCAGTGGTAAGTCCCAACAAAAACATTCTGCTCATGTATGATACCATCTGGCTGATGTTGCTGGCCATTTTAGTAATCAAAACATGCTCGATCTAGACCACGGCTTCGTCCTCTAGCAACTCCTGTTCTACCTTTTGCACGGTCTCTTCCTTAACATCATACATAACCTCTGTCTTTCTCCGGTTTGTAATTCTAAGGAGGCTGGACATCATCGTTTTCCTTTTATGGGGCATTTTGTATGACTTCAGTGTTAGTTTCACCTGAGGCCTCTGGCAAATTTTTAGTTTCACGAACTGAGGGTCAGAATGTTCAAAGTCTGTGTCATTATCTGCTTCAAGAATAGTCTGTAATGATTATGTGGAAGTGTAGCGGGTGGACCTACCTCGATTAGCCATACTTCACCGTAATAAAGGATAAATCCAACATTAAGCATTTATTATGAAAAAATATAGAAACAATCCACTACAATTGGATAACAAGGCTTTTCGGTTCGGGGTCTCATTGAGCCAAAGGTGTATGTTTAATCTGTCTTCACGCAAAGTACGTTATTATACCTCAATCTTGCGTCAGTCAGCAGCTCTTATGTGTACAAAGTGATAAAACATGAGATATAATGATATGTTGATATTGTCTGTGTTAGACGAAAAACTCATTGGAGATCCGTTAGGACCCTAGTTGGGATGATGTAGGTTTATAAAACCGAGTAACCACAGTTTTAGGCGTGTAACCGCTGTCCAAATCTAGTATTGTTTCATTTTGTTTCATAGAATAAGCTACCAGATAAACAATAATTTAAATAATTCATCAGCATATAAATTCTTCAAAACAGATGGTAATGTTTGTATTAATGCATTTATAGATGCTGGACAGATGCAAGTGCTTTGCTTTCTTTCGATGGCATGTCGTTTTACGGTAGCATGGTTAAATGTAATTAAAACAAAATGTGCAATATAGAATGTGTTCTAGAAAAGCTACAAAGGTGTATGTTAAAAGGCCCTGTAGACGTAATAACTAGGATAAGACTGATAGGCAGGACTGGAGTATTTGTATTAATATTAAAAAGTCTCTAGGCTAATACGTCTTTTACATTATATTATCTATGTAAAAAGTATCAAAGTAAATAAATCTAACAGGGCTTCTGGCATATCTATGTTACATATATAGAGGATATCTGATCAGTTTTCAATTAATATAAAATTCTATTAGACGAGTCTAGGATTCTTTATTAAGCGAGCCTCTGAATATTCTTCGCTCAATAGTATATAACTCTTCAGGCAATTACAATCTTGTCAGTCATTTTGCCAGGTGTTCCTCTTCTTGAGATGGGAAGATATATCAATTTGGTAATTGATCCTGAATCAGCTCCCATTAATGTGGGTGAGTTCCTATTTATTCTAAGAGACACAGAAAATCTATCTTAAAATATATATAGATACCAACTTATATCGACAGAGAGAGAGATATTAATTCTCAAGTGACATCCGCCTTTCAACATAAAAGTGATTTTTAATGGGTTTTGTTGTTTTGAATTTGCCTATCTGGTGTATCATACTTAATATGATATTCAAATGGTACTCATTTGATGTCAGTAATGTTTTGATATATTTAGCCTTTTCGTGATGGTTGAGCGATGTAAAATAGCCATACAATGAAAATTGTTCTGCATGCAGACTTTGGTAAATGTACATGTTCAACGGGGGTGGTGCCCGCTCTTGTTGTCTTGGTTTGGGTAAAACATGTATCCAAAATGGCGGCTTAGTTTGCCGACGACTATTGTTAATTTCATCGTTCTCATTAACTATAAGCTGAAATTAACCAATACAAAAATACTTTAAAATCAATTCAATGAGCAAAATTTATCGAAAGATTTATTTCAGATTTTATTGTCACAGATATTTATGCCAACTATTTTCTTTAAAGTTTATCCCTGTTTAATTTTTTTATTTTATTTTTGTTTTAATTCTAAAGTTACAAATCAGTTATATTTTCAATTTACATTCTATTGTATTCTATAGTTGTCTTAATAGTTATTTATACACAAGCAATCAAGCGATATAATATCAGTGTGTTACTATAATCCTTGTTGGCAGTGTCCTTCAACTATGTGTTATTTGTATATGCAACGTCTATATCACAGGGGTTCAGCATTGCATGCATACTCTACTTTCTCTCCGCAAATATATGGCAACTTTGAAAGCATCAAGACTTTTTATCAAATAGGTTTTTGTTTTGTCAAGTCAATCGTCTCTTATATAGACAGTTCGTTAACTAAAGGTTGGGTTGATAAATGCTGCTGTTGGCATGAACACCGGAGTAGCTTGTGGTGTTGGTATAGCTGGCATCAATTTCACATACTCGTCCATTGCAAAGTATTCTTGGCATGAGTTATTCACCTTGCTGTAGGTCACTGGAATATAGCCATGCACTGCATATATGAACCTTTCTGTGCGTGCGAAAAACTCCATTGAAATATTAATATACGAATACTGAGGAAAGGAAAATGACTTTAGTTAATCATTAATGCATATTCTTTCCAGAATGAATTTCCCCGTAGCACGAGTTTTAATATAACATCACATTTTGTGAAAGCATGGATACAGTTAATTGATTTTGATATGTTACAATTTGTAACCAGGCTTTCTTTCGTTCATTTTCGGTTTATAACTTTAACAACAGCTATACCAGGGTGTGTCAAAAAGTAATGTTACTAGATTAACAAATTTAAGACGGTGAATAGTAGCGCAGATGGAATTATTCAAACCCCTTAATATATCCCCCTTAACAGAAATGCACCTTTTGTAATCTTCCTATCCATTTACGAAAAGCGCCAGAGTAGTATGTCCTTGGTATTTGTCTCAGGCACTGATGCACTGCACTTCCAAAGGCATTTCCGCCGTCATATCCCCGCCCAAAAAGAAATTTATTGAGCCGAGAAACAGAAAAAAGTCACACGGATTTGAATCGAGTAAATAGAGAGGAAGTTTCAAGACTTTAACGTTTATATTGTTCATAAACTTCACTACCCCCGCCCGACTTTAATGAACTTGAGCATTGTCATGAATCAGATTAATGCCCTTTAAACCAGTATTTCTGAGTTTCCGTTCATATAATTTCTACTTTCCTGCCAGACTGTGTTCATGTAGAACTTCCCTGTAATGAATTTACTACCTTTGAAGGTATTTGTACTACTGGGTCAGTGTATATATCAAACCAGACATGTTTTTAACTGTAACAAATGTCTTTGGTCGCCCTTTTCGACTTGCATCTTTAATGCTTAAAACTTTATTTGTTTAACCCATCTGCAAACTGTCAAATACGATATTGGGGAAGGATGTAGTTCGTTATACACTTGTTTTGGTGGAAAACGTTTATGAAGGCACGTATCTTTACTGTTACTTGAGTTTTCATTTAAGACAGCAACCTGCACAGTGTGTATGAGTAACACACTTATAACAGGGGATTACTTGGTCACGTTCTCCGATTTGCACGAGGTGTTCGTGCTTATGTAGCTATTAATTTGGCCTACAATAATTCAAGTTCATTTAAGAAATGAGAAACTCACAATATTAAATTGTTTGATTAAATTGATTAATGTAAATATAGTACAATATGACTGTTTCAGCCACCTTTAATAGATACAATGTAGTCTTCTTAAAACTCATTTATGAATACGAATTGTTCACAACAACATACAGTTATACGCTAATTTTGTATCAATGTCATTGTTAACACCGGTCAAATATCACTGCGTTGTTTTGGTCTGACAACATATCGATTAACTGTAACATTGTTAATTATTGTCTTGATGAGAAAAATAGCACATATAATAATTATGTTTATATTATTTTAATAAAGCAAACACTTCAAACATGTTCCAATAAACAAAACATAAACTCATTTGCTTAATAATTTATGTACAGGAAAATCTACAAAGGTGTCTGTTAATAGGTATTCTAGACAACCGAGTTTACAATAATTAGCAAGACAGAGGCACTACCTAATAGTCATTATATTTTTTAGATAATACTGTTTTTCATCAATGTGAATAATAACAAACTGAATTATCTTAAAAGGAATTCTGGTATATCTAAAGTATAAAAAGTTTAGAATTAATTCTTCCGACATTATATGATCATTTCTGTCATTTTGACTGTTCTCATAAACTTGATTATTAATCCGAAATTATTGTAAATGACACATAAAACGCTATAACGTTATCTAAAAATGTACAGAATTCATTATATATCCACTTATGTTACATCCGACTCTCAATACAAAAGTAATAATACAAAAAAAATTTTCTTACAAGTTCATGCAGTTTTTGGTTTGCCTATTTACTTGTGTCAAAATTAATCGGATATTCAAATGGTACTTATTAGATGTCAATAATGGTTTTCATATAGTTAGCCTTTTTTATAGTTGAGGATGTGTTATGGCAAACTACTACGAACTCGTATTTTATTGCAAAACATCCAGTTTTGTTTCAGACGTTCTGCGTGCACATAATTACGGGGACATCTCTGAGTTGAGTTGAGAAAAGCAGCGCCCCTTATAAAAACACTGACTTACAGCCTCGTCTCAATTAACACTATTTGCAACAGACCCTACAAGTCATCAAGTAGTTAGCATCACAGGTTTTACAGTTGCACGAGTCATTTACAGATGAGCATCCGCCTGCATTGCTCTTGGAGACA
Source organism: Nuttallia obscurata (assembly GCA_032358795.1). Classification (NCBI taxonomy): domain Eukaryota; kingdom Metazoa; phylum Mollusca; class Bivalvia; order Cardiida; family Psammobiidae; genus Nuttallia; species Nuttallia obscurata. The sequence goes on along the minus strand of JAULCC010525036.1, from coordinate 4,973 downwards.
GACGTTGTCCTTATATGCTGACATGTATGGCATCTCAATAGCTCGCACGGACAGGAAAAATGTCATAGGAGAAGTAGCACATTTTCCCTTTAGTTTTGCTTCTACAAGTATGACACAAAATAATTTGGGCCATCGATAGGCAACCACAGGCTACTTCGGGAAAATGCTGCTGAGATTCGTGAAGACTACGGATGACCAATCTCTGCCAAAAGCTGGCGTGCGTCGGACGAGTCTGTGTGATAAGCAAGGATGAACGAACCCCTGTTTTGCATATACTTATATGTATAAGCGGCATACAATACACATTCTAATTACTTTTAACTGACGGGTTACACGAACTATAATTTATGCAGCATTTGAAATCAAAATTACGTCAAACTATGCTTTTAAATTTCAATTTAACATTTAAAAGAGTGTCAGTTAAGAATCGTTTCATTGTAGATTATTTTTCTTCCAGACGTAGCTTTCACAATTTTCATTAATTTACATCCACTATTATTATATTTGTGTTGTTATTAGCTTTTTTGTAAAAAATAAACACGGCTACGACGGAAATCTAATACAATATTGCACCAATCTTTAAACAAGCACAATTTGATTAGAATTTTTAATTGTATTGGAAGGAAAGATTACAGATAACACAGCAATTAACTATTAGAAAATATATTCAAATGATTAACCTTAACATGTCAACATATAAAGATTAAATAAAAGCGGGTGTTTTCTCAATTAGTCATACTGACATCGTATAAACATGTAACTAAATAGCCATCCAGCCATCTGTTGCTAACAATAATTGTAAGATGTTTCAACTTTAAATACTATTTCATTATTGTACGATGAACGTGAAATGCATGATTTCAGCTTTTAAATGTTCTAATGAACATTTTCGTTGACGCAGTATGGAGGCATTTAGTAGCCTTTGTAGCATTCGTTATTTGCTGGTTTGAATTGTGTTAAATACAATATTATCACATATACCGAGGCATTAGTTAAGCAAAATTCTGACAGTAAAATGTGTAACATTGATTCACGTTAATTCTTGAAATTCAGAATTTGATTTTTATTTCGTTAGGAGAAGTCTTCTGTAGTTATGGAGAGACGTTGTAGCAACAAATGTTATTGAAAAGGGTGTAAATTCACGGTTTATGTTACAGGTCCCTTGCCTATTCGAAAATCTACCCTAAATTTGCGGTGTTACACTCTATTTGAATATTACCAGTATGTCAGTTATTCGAACATGTTTCTTTAGAAAGAAAGATGCGTCTGAACAACCTATCGCCAAAAGTCTAAACACATGAGACATTACATCACTCCACACATGATAGCCATGGTATCATATTCAAGTTTCGATATTCCTCACGATTATCTATCATAAAGTTTTGATTCGCGCATGCGCTTGTACGATTTAATTAAAGTCACATTGTTCGCTTGACGTATTTACCGAGGGTTACACACTAAAATTAGGAGGACTTAGAATTTGACAAAGCAATCAAAGTTCTGTGTATTAACAGCAGGAAACTTCAACTGATATAGATTTAGGCAAGTAAAAGGTCAGCATTTAGTTTAACATGAATGTACTTTAATTGAAAATGACACGGGAACGTTAACCAGTGAACTAAAAAGGATTCAAAAGTGGACATTTCGATGAACGCTATTCACATCTTTAGAAAAACAGATACAAATCTATTTGTATGCAAAGTCAATACGTTATATAGTCTTATTAGTCCATACATTGTAATTACGTCTAACTAAGGTTGATAAAATCACAAGGCAACCGACTGTGTGTCTATTGCGTTTAGCACTCAAATTGTTCTTTTTAATTTAAGTAAAGAGACGATACTCCAACGGCAAATCGAATGTACATGTCCATCAATAAACATATAAATTTACTACCCAGCGTTTCATATTATCACAACTCACTTTTCTGTCGTCAATAAATAATTTCGTATGAAGAACACAAGTCTTAGAATATGCAACTTAATCTATAAAAATACAGTGTCATGTGCCAAATACAGCAAATATTATGATTACACCAAAGTTACAAGCCATTACTGGCCACATAGATGACGTTAAACTAGCTTTATTTCCAATATTACACAACTGATGAGCACAACAGGATTCACATTTCTGCACGTTTTTAATTTTCTGGCAGCCAGGATTGCAAATCTGAACACAAGAACGCTCCAGAAGTTCAACGTGATCATCGTTCATCAATTTACGAACCTAAAATAGAAATTTGCAAACATTTAATCGTCTGAAATTCACGGCATTTATTAAAGAGAAAATTCAGTATCAGACAGAGTTAGATGACATGTTTATATGTCGTGATCTTTATTAAACTAAGCAATCGGAATAGTCTTTTATCAGACGGCACGTGGCGATAAAGGGATTGCTAGGTATGTGACATATTACAGCCGAATAAAACAACCACGGAATTGCTCTTGTTTTTTCTGTCATAAAGTTTGAATAATGAGCACAGATTTGTTGTTAAATGAAAACTGGTTCCTGAATAAAAACGGTTTAAATCACGAGAAGAAGAACTATACGCAATTTTGAGTGTCATCATTTAAGCATTGTTTTTGCCGTTTTACATGTCTTAAAGATTAATCTCTACAAAGACGATGTCTTGTAAGATATTTAATATCACAATTAAATATAAGATGATTCGAAATAAATGTAGTTTATATATCACCTGATAAAATCACATGGCCATAACCTTCAATACATGTCTTACATATATAAATTCGATTTCCGTGTAATGGTTAAAGGTACCTTTGAACTCTTTATGCAATTAGCAGAGAAAAGAGTATTGTAGCGAACGTTAAGGCAAGGACGGAAAGGCAAGAGGGTTCGGCACTTTTATATACAATCCCTTTTTTATTTTCCATATTGCCTTGTGGTTTTTAGATTTCTGTAATAACCATAGTAAGGAATGTTACATGTAAAACGCCATTGAATAGGTATTTGTCATAAAAATAGGCGTTTAATCAAATAAAACAGTTTCAGTTTCAGCTTTAAGTCTTAATACTTACCCTACAGAATGGTTCGTGAATATGACATGTTAGTTGACCAATTGCTGTCTTGTTGTTCATGTGAATACAGTTGGCGTTTGGCGAGGTTTGTGAGTGTCGGCACATCCAGCATGTCAGGCGCTTACCAGGGACGTCACGGTTCAGCGAAATAACAGTCACTGAAATAGTCAAATTTATAAACTTTCAAAATAATCTGATTCTAGAAAAAACAACTGTCACTGATAAAGCAGTATATAAGAGTAAACATGTTCAACCTGACACGTGAAAAGGCAACATACTGTAAGAGTGCAGAGAAATGTTATTAGCATAGGTGAAATAAAAATAACTGAAGGCAATGAACACAAAACTTCAGCAAAGAGACAAATAAATGATCAATCCAAATCATTATTGACACTTGTTCACAATTAAAGGTAAATATTGTTACTTAGCATTTACATCATACTAGTTTACATACTTAGTACGTCATATCAATGTTACCGGCAAGGAAATGTATTTTTAATTAGCCACGACTTTAGGTCTTGAACTGTTGAATCTTGTTAACAGTTCTTCTCAATGATAGTCGGTTCGTAACTTTTTAAGGTGTAACACAACCAATTGATATCTTCGTATGTGTGTTGATGGCTGGAAACTGTATTAATGAATTATTTCATTAAGAGGTCGATCTAAGAGAAATTGCGTTTTCTTGTCATCTGATATGCTCCCTGTCTCGCTAATTCTTTCCTTCTATTCATAGTTCTATCCGTATAGTATGTGCCACTTTGGCTTTTGTATATTGTAAAAAGTGTGGTTAAAAGTTATCATATATTGTTACCTTTTAACTTTTATTACTTGAAAGATTCCTATGCACCATTGCGGCTTGTTTAAATGTATGTGTGAGTGTAAACCAACAGATATGGTTGATATAAATAATAATTCTAACAGTGCTGGTGATAAACATACATTTTCTAAGCTTTCGGCGTTCAACCTGCTCTAAGTCGAAAGCTTGGAAAATTTATGTTTACCACCAGCACTGTTAGAATAATTATTTAACTCAACCATATACCTCTTATCGTTTATTCTACGCATCCGAAGTTTACTTCGGATCCAGTGCTCTGAAAGAAAGATTGTTGATATCTAAGTATCTTAAGTATCTTATATATGTATGTATGTGTGTGTGTGGAGGGGTGTGTGTGTGCGCGCGCGTGTGTGTGTGATTCTCTCACTGTACCTCTTTTATTTTGTCCCCAAACGTAGCACTGAATGGTTAGTCTAACTATTAGAGATGATTCGTGAACATAATTTGCATTGGTATATTTGTAAATACCTTGAGAAACTACAGATATATTTAAATATATTTGCAGGTTTAAATAAATGAGGCAGAGTGACAAATTTAAATGGAAGTTGGTAAGCTGATTTAGTTTTGATTGTTTTCATTCTAACATGTGTCGTTTTGTTAAGACTGATTTTGAAAACGTTTTACTTTGAAATTTCCTCTAGAAATAATGTTCTGTTAACAATAGATCGTCTTATTGCTGAAATGCCAATTCCAGATAGAGGGAGAATGTGACTGTATTAACATAACCGACAACTGCGGTTAAAGAATATACACACTTTGAGTATTCCGTGAAAATTATCGTATTTTCTTCTTTTTTTCTCATTTATATTATTTTTTATTTTCAATTATTATATATTTTTAATTTGATAAAGAATTGATTTACAACTTTTACACAGTAAAGCAATAATCAGATTATTTCCAATTAAACATGCTTTCCTGTTTTGTTACTTTCTTTTAACTTAAGTTTCGTTATCAAAACATAAAGAACATAACCAGGAATTATTACATAATATGTATTGCTCTAAAACGGACAATAGATGCTTTAAAAAAATTGTGTATAGAAATAACGTTGACAATATTGAGTAGTGAACACATTTTGTTTTGTATAATCTACATCTCATTTA
>JAULCC010524925.1:0-10745 GCA_032358795.1 Nuttallia obscurata | reverse complement strand
GGTGAGCCCATACTACGTCCCGTTTTTCAAACGGACGTATAAAAATGCTTCGTACGTGGTAAGAAAAATAAAACTGACCCCATGTTGAACAAAAAAACCAGCTACATGGTTAAAGGAATTTAAAGAATGAATGCTTGGTTAATAAATTTTACACCAACTTCATGTATAATAAAAGACAATAAGTTTCATGTTTAAGAAAATGAGAACCAAAAAAGTGTTCAACTACATGGTTAACAAGTAGATAACAAACTACATTGTTAACCAGTTATTAACTTACTACATTGTTAACAATATAATGACTAAATATATTGTTTACAAGTTAATAACCAACTACATGGTCAACAAGTAAATGACCAACTACATGGTGAACAAAATGATGACTAAATATATTGTTTACAAGTTAATAACCAACTACATGGTTAACAAGTAAATAACCAACTACATGGTTAACAAGTAAATAACCAACTACATGGTTAACAATTAAATAACCAACTTCATGGTTAACAAGTGAATAACCAACTACCTGGTTAACCAATTAATACCCAACTAAATGGTTTACCAGTTGTTAACCAACTACATGGTTAACGAATTGATAACAAAATACATGGTTAACACGTTTATACATGTAACTCACTACATGGGGTTAACTAGTTGATAACAAACCACATGGTTTTTAAGTTTATAACTAACAACATGGTTAACCAGTTAATAACCAACTTTTTGGTTACCAAGTTGATAACCAACTACAGTTTAACAAGTTGATAACTAACAACAAATTAACCAGTTGATAATCATAAATGGCTAACCAGTTAATAACTATGTGCATTGTTAATCAGTTATAACTAGTAACATGGTTAACCAGTTAATAACTATCTACATGGTTAATAAGTTATAACTAGTTATATGGTTAACCAGTTGATAACAAACAACATGGTTAACAATTTGATAACCAACTACATGTTAACCAGTTGATGATCAGCCACATGGTTAACCAGCTCATAAAGAAATACATGGTTAATCAGTAAATAACTAAATGCATGGCTAACATGTTGATAACCAACTACATGGTTAACAAATTGATACATGTAACAAACTACATGATTAACAAGTTGATAACCAACTAAATGGTTAATCAGTTATAACCAGTTGATATCAGTTTACATGGTTGACGATTTGATAACCAACTACAGTTAACAAGTTGATAACAATCCACATGATTGACCAGTTGATAACGAACTTCATGGTCAATTAGCTTATAACTTACTACATGGTTAACCAGTTGTTAACCAACTTCAAGTTTAACCAGTTTATAACAATTACATGGTTAACAAGTTGATGACGAATACAGGTTAACACGTTGATAACAAACTACCTGTTTAACCAGTTGATAATTAAGTACATGGTTAACCAGTTAATAACTGGCTACATGGTTAACCAGTAAATAACCAGCTTCATTGTTAACCAAGTAATAACGCACTACATGGTTATCAACTTAATGGCAAACTACATTGTTTATAACTTAATCACCAACTACATGGTTAACATTTAATAACCAACTACATGTTTAACAATCTAACAACAAGCTACATTGTCAATCAATAATCAACTACATGCTTTGCAGCTTGATAACAAGCTACATTGTTAATTACTTAATAACCAACTACATTGTTAATATCTAAGTAACCAACTACATTGTTAATAACTCAATAACCAAATACATAGTAAACCAGGTGATAACCAATTTCATGGTAAGCCACTTTATAACCAACTAAATGGCAACGAATCAACAATATCATTTAAAAGTATGAAACAAAAGGCATTGTCTACACACTAGCACTAACTAAATTGTTAGCAAATAAAGATCAGCTACATTGTTAACAAATTAAAACCAGTTAATGGTTAGCACATTTAAAACTATATGGTTAACAAGTAAAGGCACAACTATTGTTAACAATATATAAAGAATACAAATACCAAATATATTGTAAACAATTTTAAACCCAACTTTATTGGTGGCAAATTAAAAGACAACTGTTTGCATGGTTAACACCATAAAAATCATCTACATGAACAACTTCACATATTAAGTTCAGCTGTCTTGTTTACAAATACGATAACAACTTCACATATTAAAGTTCAGCTGTCTTCTTTACAAATAAGATAACAGCTTCACATATTAAAGTTCAGCTGCCTTGTTTACAAATACGATAACAACTTCACATATTAAAGTTCAGCTGTCTTGTTTACAAATACGATAACAACTTCACATATTAAACTTCAGCTGCCTTGTTTTCAAATACGATAACAACTTCACATATTAAACTTCAGCTGCCTTGTTTTCAAATACGATAACAACTTCACATATTAAACTTCAGCTGCCTTGTTTTCAAATACGATAACAACTTTACATATTAAACTTCAGCTGTCTTGTTTACAAATACGATACCAACTTCACATATTTGATTTCAGCTGTCTTGTTTACAAATACGATACCAACTTCACATATTAAAGTTCAGCTGTCTTGTTTACAAATACGATAACAACTTCACATATAAAAGATCATAATAATTGTTAAAAATTACAATCAAAATACATGGTTACCAATCTTTCTAGATGATACATATGAAACAGGGATAATACCTTTACAAAATAAAATCACACTACATGGCTAAAAAGAACCTATCAACTTTGCATTGTTCACAAATAAAAAAAAGTTACGTTTTAACCCCCAAAAACAAATTAAAAGCCACCTATTTGTTCACAATTTCAGGCAAACTACATTATTAAACAAGAGGCCCTTGAAGGCCTGTTCTACTGGCTATCCTTTTTTTATTACATTAGTTTCAATACATCAAGTATTTACTGAGATATTAACTTTAATGTAGCTCAGGAAAGCTATAACATAATATCTAAATCGAAATATAAAAGGCCATTAGTTTCATTATATGCAGTACAGAGGTATCTAACTTGATTATTAAGTAAGTTGGGGCGGTTGGGAAGCCTCTCGCAACATGAGGTCGGGAATTGTCTTGTTGGAAAATGAGGTTACGTTACGTTGTTGCACTAAAGGGAGACCAACGTATGGACGTCTTCATCGCAGACCCGTCTCACGTAATCGGTTGCGTACAGTTTGACGGTGAATACGACGGTAAAAATTGCCTACTGTATTGTAAGCCGTTTCAGTGGCAGTAACGTAGCAATTACGCAGGTGGGCAAGACAGATAGTCCTGTATTGACGTCGTGTCGTTACGCGCGAACGCCCCGTTCGTAGTGGGTCGGCAAGCCTTCCAGGCGGCGAACAAGTCGCTCTATGGTAGAAACATTCACGCCAAACTGCATAGCAACCTGCTGTTGCCTTTGACCTCGCATTAGCAATGTAATGGCCTGATCCTTTTGAACGTCCGTAAGCTGTGTCATTAACACAGGAAATTAAAACAGAGTTTTAACTACGGAAAACAGAGTGTCAATCTCTAGAGTATCGAATGACATGAAACGATGTGTCGACAACCTTATCAGAATTGTTCTGCATGTATATTTTGCTTTTCATGGCTTGCACTCCATGACACGGTACATTACATGTGTCGGTAATTTTACTTACCTTGATGCGTTATCATTGAACGAGATAATAATGTGACCACTGTTCATGATCTTGAACAAAGCCGTTAAAACATTAATCCATATTATTTTACCTTGTGTTTCATTTCAGTATAGATATATATCTTAATTCATTTTACGCTTTGTACCTCGCCTATACGAAATAAAAGGGCGCTTATGTACTCACCCTGGCGACGGCGTTGGTGTTGGTGTTGGCGTTGGCGTAGCTTGGTTAAATCTGTGCGTGAAAGGCCTTTTCTCAAAGACTATTTATATTGTTGTTTGAAACTTTACGCACTAATTAATTTAGGCTCAATAGATGACCCTGTATGTCAAGTCCCATAACCCTGGAATGGATTTTGGCTGAATTGCTTAGAACTCTGGTAAAACCTATGCATGTAAGGCCTTTTCTAAAACACTGTTTATTCTGTTGCTTTTAAACTGCACACATTGATTCAGGGCCATAAGATGACATTTTGTGTCATGTCCAGTTATTTCTAGAATGGATTTTAACTTAATTTCACACCCTTTTTAGACCTAGAATTCCGGTTAAATCTTTGCGTGCAAGGCTTTTTCTCAGAAACTGTGTATGATGTTGCTTTGAATGCTCACACGCTTATTCAAGGTCATTGACCTTTTATTTTAAGTCCCATAACACTTGAGTATATAATGACTGAATTCCCCTTTTTGAACTAAGAATTCGTGTTAACCTGTGCGTGAAAGGCCTTTTCTCAGGCACTGTGTATGTTGTTGCTTTCAAACTTCATACACTTATACATGATCAAAATAAGACCTTGTATGTCACTCTGGTATAGATTTTGACAGAATTGTACACTGTGTATGATGTTACAAAATGTCATACTGTGAGACTTTAGCTAATGTTATAAAGGTTCTGAAGTAGGCTCTGATTTGTGATGTCCTTGATAGGTGAGCTATATTGTCCTTCGACAATTCTTGTATTTGCATGTGTTTTTTCAATAAAATTACGTTTTAACCCTTTTTCTCATAGATACGCACTTTCACCCCTTTTCAAACAAGGAAGCCTTAGATCAGTTTGCTCCTGTCGGATGTAAAATATTATAGATAGGATCACTGACTGTTTAATAGAATCGAATAATGCTCATTAGTTAAATTAGATATTTGTAATGGGTGGAGGTATACAGTTTTTTAAAAAGAGCAAACACACGAGGTCTCCCTCTAGCCAGGGTCCAAGCTGTATAATTGTTAATTAAAGCACAAAAAAAAAAAAAGTTCTATAGAACATGTTTATAGGACATCTAAAATAACAGATTCAAAGGTTTCTAAATTGTGTTTTTAATCGCCGTTTCTAATAGTTTCCCTTTCCATGATAAATAAACGCGACCTAAGTAGGAAGTGTAAACAGCTTGTATCAAGGTTGCAATTCCCGAACTACCCTTAACTTGATAGCAAAGCCTCATGTCCATAAAAACAAAAATGACCCATAGCAGACAGGTCTTGTCCAGAAGGGGGTCTTTTCTGTTAGCATATAAATAGTTACACAGTTGATTATTTACTAATTGCTATACGAATAAAATGTCACTTGGTCCATGCAAACTTAATCCGTTTACCAACTGCACGTATTTATAAGTGTGAATGACAAAATAGTTCTTGTCAGTACGTGTATCTGAGAAAAAAATGAATTTAAGTTCATTCTAACATGATTCCGTTCTAACAAATAAATAATAAACGATTCATATAACATCCTGGGGGGGGCTTATTCAAGCAACATGCAGTGTTTTACGTTTAAGATGTTCGTCAGTTTTTCAGAAATCATCTTATGCATTCGAGAAAAAACACATTTGAACTGTGATATTTAGCGTGGACGGAACTTCTTATTTACGTAATTTAAATTCACTATACCAACTTAATTAGTTACATGCTTGCAAATACGTACAACTACGTTTTAACGTATCTGTTCATGCAGTGTATTTTATTGCCCTAACCTGTTTGCCGCAACGGACGCCACGATACTTCGCGACGATTCGTCGTGAAATAATACGCAGTGCTCTCGACGAAATCTCGCGCTGTGCCGTGTAGCTTAACGCAAATTTCTTGCGGATGCGAGTTGTTTAAGGTTTCTCATGGCCCGTACTGTAGCTATGTATATGTATTTAATAAAAAGCTACATCTTTATGTTTAAATGTATTGCTACAAGTTCGTGAATATGACTACTGTATGATAAATGCAGACGTTTCTTTTTCATTTAAGTGATTTTTTTTATAGTTACAGTTGCGAAATGCCAGTGCGAACCTAACTATTTGCCGATAATTGGAATAGTCATAGGAGTGATAATTGGACTTGGAATCATTGTTCTTCAACTGCTCATACTTTTTCGACAAAAGAAGTGAGTATGTATCTCGTAGCCGAAGACAGGATGTCCTCTTAGCAATTTGATGGAAAAGACATTTAAAACATAAAAACCTTTAAACTAATTGAAAATTTGAGTTGTTTTTCATTTGATTTTGGAAGTTGCTAAGATTCTCTCTTGGTTCAAAATGAAATTTTGTTTTAAAAAAATGGGCATTCAAACCTGGTCGCTAAAACTTAGTACCTGCTTAGAAGAATTGATAATTGAACATAAATGTTTAAGAATTAGCATAATTTTTTCTCACAGGGAAACAGTAGTTTGAGTAGTGATGATAATTGTTAACTGTGTGTTCACTTCAGCCAGGGACATCCAACCTCGCCCGTGCCACAACCTGTTTGTGACTATGACGATCTTACTAAGACAGGTAAGATACAATCGTTAGTAATAAACAATGATATTATGATATAACATAAATATTTTATACGGGGGAAGTCCGAAACCCGACTATTTAATATATATACTATTCAATCAATATGCTATACTTACAGACAAATATATTGGTTTGCTAGACAAATATGTTGGTTTTAGAGAAACCGGCTCACGGAGCATCCATTCTTGTTTATTTGCATTTACCTTTTCATTGAAGGTTTCTAAACTTCCCTTTGAAAACAATAATGCTAACTATTTAAACACATTTCATAACCGTTACCATACAAAAAGCAAAGTATATATGACTTGTTCTGGTTCTTGCCAGTCTTGTTTGCGAAACAATTCGGCAAAACATATGCCTGCAATAAAGAACCGAAAAGTGAACAACATGGACTTGTTCACAATTATTGTAAAATCGCTTACTTTTAATAATCCGAAAATTAAAAGTGGGTACTGATAAAATGTTGAGATATAAATTCAACTCACATTGACTATGTGTTCAGTGTTGTTTTTTTGCATGCTTATGTGAATGTGCAAACGTAATCATACTTGTTTTACCATCTATATGTATTCTCACCAATGTATTTCGAAAGTGCTCGTGTTTTTTATGTATTTGTACGAAACTGTGAAATTAAAAGAAAGAATTTGAATTCCCGGTAGCTATGCCGGTTTTTGGTACATTTCCCTGTATATTTCGTTGTCATCAATGAATCAATTTCAGTAGTTTTGGGGACGTTATTTGGAAGATAAATGAACATACATGTAGGTTATATTTCAAATTGACAAGTTTGCCAAAAAAGACAGCTTTTTCCCGTTTTACGTTGCATCTATGTTCATATTACACAAAATAACGAAACACACTTGTAAAATTTATTCTTTTTAATATGCATCTCACTCATTGAAAATGCAGCTTTTGTATAAATACATGAATTAAAAACAGATGGACAACAATTCGTTTTACTGTAATAATTTTATCACTTATATCCCGTATTTCATTTTCAGACTGAGAATAATTACTCAAGTCTAAGCCAATACGAACTAATGGAGAATGCTGCAAGGCGCTCTGGACAAAAACCAGCAACTGAATATGAAAATCAGGCAGTTAGAAGTGTTCCACCTTAAATTGCTTTTAATGGAATCAGTATATGTTACATTAGTTTATATACCTATAGACCCACATCTTAAACTTCTCCTGACACTAAATCAAGTGCACTCATTGTATTACTGACTATTTGTTCTGCAAACGGTTCATGAAAGCTGCAATTCATACAAATCCGAACTAACATATTTTTTTCTGTATTTGCGTGGATTTGTCATTTTAGGCTGATAAGTGTCTGTCGTTGTTTGTTAATCCATGTAAATTCCCATACTAATTTCATCTCTTTTCCGTATCAGAAATTGATGCCACTTCGTTTACTTTACATAGTTTGCCGTAATTAACTACATAACTAGTTTTTTTTTCTAATTTTGAAGTAGTCGATGATTTTGTTAATCTCCTATCGGGGTATGTGCTAAATCAGAGTGTTCGAGATATTAACACAGAAGAAAAGTCGGGCACTTTATGTCGAGTAGATTCCCCAATGTTTAAAATAAAAACCTGTTCTTGGACAACAGTTTCAGAGCACACGAGAGCTAATGTAATATTGAATGTGTATTACCACTGACTAGATTAGTAGTTGTTTTTAAATTAACTTATATTCTCAAAGAGATGTTTTGCATCGTTGGTATAGATATTATGAATATAATTGTATCTGCATGTAAAATAGTCTCTTTAGATCGTGGATGTATTTTGACTCGTGAACTACAATGCACTTTATATGTAATAATTTGTATACTTGTTATCATTTAATCAAATAAATATAACTTGTTAATAGTTGCTTGTTTGTTTCTCTATTTCTTTGGTTATTTATAAAAAATAGAAATGATTGTTACGACCAACTGCAAGCTGAGATTATGGGCGTGTATTTTCTCAATTGTTTCCTGTCAAAATTATTCATATATCATATAGCATAAACACGAATATGTTACTGTTACTAAAATACATGTAATCACATATCAATACAATAGATAAAGGATGGTCGAAACATAACGTCGTTTTGTCATATATATCATTATATGGTTCCAACCATACCCGCATTAACCAGACTTCAATTTGTTCACCTGCTGGTTTGCAGAATGTATAAAAACCTGATATTATCTAGTGCAATACTTTCATATTTTCGGTAATGATATCAATTCTCATAATTGTTTACAAACGTACGTCAGCAAGACTTCCTGAATATATATATACGTCGTTTATACTCTATACACAGTAATGCGTTTCATGTAAAATGTTGACCAATTACTATATCAATGTACAATTACCCTTGCGAATAGTGTTTGTAAAGAAATCTCCTCTCCATCTTTCTCGTAGAAAATATTTCCCGATTGAAAACTGCAGCTCTGCGGGCTTCGAAATGTTTAAAACCTCTGATTGAAACAACCCACTTCAGCTCCCTCTCAACCACCATAGCTATCATTTTTTCATATAAAGTAATGTTAAGCCAACCCGATAGCCATTATAAAACCATACCATGCATATGGCTATAGTTACCTCGACAGATACATGTATATTGGTTCCCCAAAACGTATTAATTTGGCGCCATGGGGCAAAACTACTTTACGGCAACACATACGCTCAGCTTTTCCTGTCTCTGTCATCAAACCTAACTACACAAGGATTTCTACGAATGAGAGATACTCGATACAGGATACCATCTTGTGGCAGACGAGACTGTGAATATAGTCGCATAGTTAGGTTATATAAGCCCGTTGAACCTCAGAATAAGATATAACACCTAATCAAGTTCGAAGCATCAAACATCTGTATAGATTTTGTATGAAGTACTTAAGTTGAGATTAAACCGCTTACTTTTGTATCTCTATTTCATCCGCTTAGACATTTGTATTTCTTTCTATTTTTTCTTTTTCATAATGTTGGTATCATTTCAGTATTCGAATAACATAAATGTTATTGAATATTAACATATTAAAACATCATTCAAATATGCAAAAGTTATTCTAATGTGTGCGTTATTCAAATTGGCGGGTGTTATTCAGATGTGTGGATATGATTTGAATGCATTATTCAAAATTTCACTTGATGTTCAAATATATGGGGGGGGGGGTTTCAAACGTGGATGTGTTATTCAAATAAGCGAGCATGAGTCGAGCCTGCAGGCTTTATTCAAATTTTCATATCACCATATTATTTTAAAAGAAATAGTATTGCAGCAAAACGTAATAAGTAAATAATATGATATTTGAATGTAATACATAGTATACCCGGAAGAGAAAAAAAACTTCCGATATGTTAGCATAAACATTCTTAGTTCCTATTTGCAAACCACACCAGATCGACTGTATACGATAATTTGCCATTTCACACGCAACTCTTTCGTGATCAAGAACACATTGCTACATCAGTAGACTTACTGTATGACTTAAATGCATTGTTTTGATATTATGTCAACCCAAGTATGATCAGCTTTCATGTGCGAACAAATATATGTCAAAATTGAAACTACGTTGCAGGGTGTTCCCTGAATGTAAATCGTGAGAAAATGTTGAAAATTAACTACCGACACGGAAGTTATTTAAAATCATCACACGCATCCGATTAGCAGCGTCGATATATATATTTAAAATACTATTTTGTATTGCCCTGCTCGCTCGAAGGACAGAACAATAAACGGGTATCGTCAAAGGTTCAAGGTATCTGTACAGTTAGCTCTTGGTTTAGTTAAAACAAATTAATTTATATGGTGAACATAGGAAATATGCGTAGCTGACTGGTATGTATATTTCGTTTTCGTTTAATCATGGCAAAAACATAAAGAGATTTGGCAATTAACGCACGGCTGTGTTTATAGCTTAATTGTTCTTTGTATGATAATTTTGACATATCCACTCGTAATTATGTGTAAGAAGTTGGCGTGTTTTTTATGGGCATCCAGTTTGAAGAGGCATTGATGTTTATGAACATTTTAACTTTCAAATGATCCGGGGAATTGAGGGCTACATGACACCTAGTAGAGATATGCTACAGTTAAACATCATATGAACCTTATCCTGTCTGCTATGTACTACATTTTCTACGTACCTGTATGTTATATATACATATCCAAAATCTTAAATAACTTCTCACATGTGTAACTAGATTAATTTAATACCTATCACAGTGTTTTATTGCATCTTTATATACTTTGGATAAATTCACATTTGCACAGTTAACAGGTTTACACCAGTAATTAATCAATTCAATTAACCGTGAAAAAATTGTACAAACATGGATACATACTCAAATAAGCCAATTGTTACGAATGCTCATTTTCACCCCAATATTGTTTTCAAA
>JAULCC010524814.1:0-10745 GCA_032358795.1 Nuttallia obscurata | reverse complement strand
TGCTATACACTGGGCACGTTAAAGAACCATAGTTCTCTAAAGAAGAGTTCTGTGTATCCACTTCCCTCTCTCTGGGATGTCCATTAGCCCTAGCTGGCAGAAAGTGACGTAAACCAAACAAACAAAACAAACAAATCTAGCACATGTTGGCTGAGACTCATGGTCTAGAACTCATGTATATTCCAGTTAATTTGCTCTGCTAATGTCGAAACAATTAGTTCTACCTCCTTGTTAGCTGGGCAATTATCTGTTAATATAACTTCTCAGAGAAGTATATGGTAAGTGGTACTTAAATGATGCCACCAGTTATTTTGTGAATTTAGCTGCAAGCTTTTGAAGGGTCTGTTTCTACACTGTTGGCTAAAGTGTGATTTTCCTTAGATGTATATAGCAAAATCTTAAAATATCTTCTACTCTAGAACTAGTGACCAGATTTGAAAATAATTTGGCATAAATATTCCTTAGGTGACCTCTACAAAGTTTGTTCAAATTATTTTGATCAGTAATCAAAACATGGCCACCAGGGACGGAGTCAAGGCTGTTTTGAGATACCAACATATTCAAGAATTTAAAAGAAAAGTTCAGTTGTCTGATTGGTAAAGAATGGTGTTTGAATAGTTAAACATTCTGTTTCATCTGCAAGATAAAAACATTTAGACACTGTTTAGGTCATATAAGACTTGTTTGATTCACTGTCCAGAACAGGTTCTGGACATGTACCAAGAACAGAGTGAATCGAAAACAAATGCACACCTAGAACAGTACAGAAAATTATTCACTGCTATCATTATTATAATTTTTTTTCTCCAATTAACAGAAAAACAACGTCTGTAAATGATCATTTCAGCATTCACCGTGAAATAAACCCTGCATTCACATTTGTAGACAATTGTTTACTGCACGACCATGATTCTGACGTCACTGTTCCGCCTGTACTACCTTTTCGATCGGAACAGTCAGAACAGGTTCAAAACAATGTCCATTTCTATTTGATTGCTGTTCCATACATTCCGACCATGTGGAACAGCTAATTGAACATGACCATGGTGATGTTCTAAATTTCCATACAGGAGGAATTGGCCCTAGGTAGAACCACAGACCTCACACAAGCTAGATAGGTACCACATATGTAACATTGTATAATCTGAGCAGGGCCAAGTGATGACATGTCACTAAGCCAAGGCTAGGAGGCCCTGTCAGCTGATGTCAACCTGAACTGCTGTATCTGCATTAATTTGCTGTTTTGATCATCTTTTATTAAAGTAATTAATAGACAGTTCTTTATACTTTGACTGTCAACCATATATATAATATCTAAGTATCAGTTTCTTTCCAGGGAATTTGTCATGTTCCTAAGGAATCCTTTGTCAGCATTTGTTTGAACATATTTTCAGAACAATCTTTGAAACAAACTTTGAACATATTTTCAGGACAATCTTTGAAACAAACTTCAAACGTGTTTTGAGGAAAGTCTTTGAACATATTTTCAGGACAATCTTTGAAACAAACTTTGAACATATTTTCAGGATGATCTTTGAAAAAATTTTGAACATATTTTCAGTACACTCTTTAAAATCAACTTTGAACATATTAAGTAAATCTGATTTGATATAATTGGGCATTAAATACCTTTTGCAAACACTATACCTATCAGCTGTCCTATAAAAATGGCTTCTATAATGGTATAACTTGTCCTGGGATGTACTAACAGAAGCTTTAAAAGTATTCCAATTGACAAGAATATACATTGTTCTGTAATAAATATTTGTAAAAACTGTCTTTCGAGCTCAGAATGCACATGATTTTTACCAGTTTCACATTATTTTGATATTTGTATTTTCAGACAATCTCCAATGGATCAATTGCAAAAGAAAAGGAAAATATTCAAAGGGAGAAAGACATTCGAGAGAAAGAACATGAAAAAGAAAATATACACAATAATAATTTGACTCAAACTATAAGTGTTGACTCACCCTCCATTAAGGAGAGTAGATCAAAACGAAAAGACAATTTAAAACAGACTACAGCTGTGATACAAAATGCCAATATACCAAAGTTTCATTTTCCGATGGGACAGCCTCCTGATAAAGACAGTTGTGAGGAAATTTTGTTACGGGTCTCTCAGGAATTCTCCAAACTAGAGGGTGGGAAAGCCCTGAGACAACAAATGGGTGTGATAGCCAAGGTAAGTGACACATTTTACACTCGCAGGAATTGCAGCACTTGTAAATAACGAGCTTGCGAATTGATAGATCCAAAACGCCCAACATTCATTGCTGTAGCCTGACTAGCAGCAAGTCTGATGTAAGATGCTCTTTTGTAATTTAGAAGCATACATAAAATGTATAAGCATCTCAAAGTAAAAACTAAAATAGGTAATTGCAGAATGATTTGCCCTAAGGCTATATAACAATGTCATACCATGAAACAGAACTGCCCAGTTAGCTTGGTGAAAGAGTGTCCGCTTCCATTGCATGAGGTTTTGGTTTCGATCCCCGGCCGAGTTGAAGCAAAGACTTTAAAATTGGTAGTAATGGCTTTCCCGCTTTAGCAGTCAGGATTTGAAGTAAGCATTATGACTGGTTTGTCAGTGTCAGGATAAAGTGATTGGCTGGAGTTCAGTCCCCTGGATACCTGTGCTATACATTCAAGGCATGTAAAAGAACCAGCCATCTACAGAAGAGTTCTCTATATCCATTTCCCAATTTCTATGACGGCCATTAGCTCTAGATGGCAGAAGGGGACATAAATCATGCAAACAACCAAAACTAAATAAATAGATGAGATACAAGCTTCTTATGACAACAGGCATATGGTCAGACCCTGTTCTCAATGCTGCTTTACATTCTGTAGATATATTATACTGGTAAAACACATTGATATTTGAACTGATACCGTCATATACCAGAAAATGGTAGGTGTTTTTTTTACAATTTGTATACAAATGGGAGAGACAGATATTTGTTTTATGTTTTTTAAAAGAACAAACTGTGAACCAATTAGAATGATGATCTATTTTATTTCAGGCATGTGGGTTGCCATTGTATTGGAAGTGTCCATTATATACAGGATCAGGGGGAGTAAAACAAGGCTTCGTAACATACCAGATGTTTTCATCTATGTGGAAAAGGTGAGAAAAAGTCAACCAACATGTTTGAATCATAAAACTATGAAACTTATGTAAATCTTCAATAAATTCTAATTAAACATTTGATTTCTTCTAAACTGATTTGATGTACAAAATTTTTGATAGTTTGTCATGAAAAAAAAATAATTAAAGTTTTTCTTCATCTCACAATAGGATTCCTTCAGTTACCTCCATAATGCAGGTATAAAATAAAGAGTTATGGTAGATTTCTCATGAGGTTTCGAAGTTAACAAGGTGACATATCTGCCTGATATCAACTAGTCTGATGAATACTAATAGTTCTCAAAATGAACAGTTCTTACTAAGGGCTGTTTTGCTCGATAAGTTTTCTTAGAATGAACAAGTCTTTTTAGAAGTTTCACTAACTTTGAGCTGTGTTGTTAGAAAAATATTCTTCTTACAGTGAACAGGTTAAATACATAGCTCTTCTTTACCCTTAGCCAGCAGGAAAAAATTGTCTTCTGCTTATAACCACTAACTTGAGACAATTCAAAACCGAGAATATAGGAACAGCACCTAGCTACCTTAGCCTATGAACACTGTACACACAATGAAGTATGTTTCAAGCATGCCTATATATGGTAACTACACAATGATATTCACAGGCAACCCAACAACTAAATAATTACGTAATAGTACTTTATTAAGAAGCAGTTTGCTGGAATGGCTTGAAATCATACTTATATATGACTGACAATGAATGAATCTATGAATCTTAAAGTTCATTAATTCAGTTCTGTTTGTTTTTAAGCTTAGTCATCAAATGAGATATTACTAAAGAAAACTATCACAAAGACTTTCTGGATGCACTTCACAGTTTAATTTACTCATATAAACATTCCATTCAAAAAACAGGTATCTGAAAAACTGAGAAATAATAAATAATACTATAAATCGGGGCCTCCGTGGCCGAGTGGTTATAGTCGTTGAATTGCAACTTCACAGCCCCTCACCGCGTGGGTTTGAATCCCGGTCTGGGCACTTCTGATTTTTCAAGTGAGGGAGCCTTCTAGCTGGCTTATGGTAGGTCAGTGGTTTTACCAGGGTGCACTCGATGCCAGAAATAGTATACAGAGGTCCCCTGGGTCCTTCCTCCACCTGTAATGTGCAGGACATTGTGATATGATTGAAATACTGTTAAAGCGACATTACATTCCTAACAAAACAAGCAAACAATAAAACCTTTAAACATTTTCATGTAGCAGAAAAAAAACAATGAAAATGTTTTTGTAGGAGTTTACACAGGCCTTTCTAACACATTGATCAAAGTTATCAGTAATACTATCACAGTCACAATTGTTTGAAAATATAATTTAAAAAAAAACAAACTAATTCTAAGCTAAATGGTGCATTAACCCACAAAAGAAATAGTTGCTTTACACTGTGACTAATGGGGTTTTCACAACCCAGATAGCTATTTTAACATTCCCTTGAAAAATATTTGGAAATGTTCAAAAACAATTGCGGTGCATTCTGGCATCTAGGTATTCAAAACAAAATGCCTGGTACACCCAAAGCTTGAAGTTAATCTGCAAGAAACTGTTTCTAGCTGCCTATGTAGGTGGCATTTGAACATCAAAGTACAAGGACGTTCATGCTGTAAATATAGACAGGGCCACAAATGTTGGAGAAATAAACACTTTTCTACCGTTTTCTTCCTAAATCACCAGATATATGATGTCTGTTGTAGAAAATATGAATATACTAAACTCTCTCATTTGGACTCCCAATTAAAGTATGATTGACCTTCTTTAAAGTGTTTCTTTTTTTTTTATTGTTACAGAGTTAACCAAACTTACTTTGATAGGGCAGCACTTTTCCTGATGCTTCTTGCCAAACCTGGGACCAACTACCTTGAAGATGATGATTTAATACCTCTAATTCAGGTAAGACATCACCCTCTATAAGTTTTCAGATACATCACCACGCAAAATGTATATCTTTCCTAGTTTCTATCCCAAATTTTAACCAAGCATTTCCAATAGAACAGAAAATAAAAAAGAACTGATTTTAAACGGTAAGAATGTTTAATATGAGTATTTAAATGACTTAAGGAAGCAATACCTGCTGCTCATTTGCAACTACAAAGTGTCCACATAGTCATGGCAGCATGCTTTTTGGGATCTGGATTTATGAATAAATGGTTTTAGGGAATCAAACTTAAACCCTGCTGAGTATCATGATGTTATTTTTCAAATTGAGAAGCCAGATTTTCCAATTTGAACCTTAATGCTGATAACATTCTCAATTCTGATGATATCGGTCACATTCCTAAATGTGAGAAAAAGAACCATGTGTATTTTGAATATTTTGACATGGTGTTTTAACAGATTTGATGGTAGGAGAGATAAAAGTGTCATTCTATGCACAACCTTCAATCATTTCATAGTGTATTGAGCCATGTTATGCTGAAATTTGCAATTTGTTGATTAAATTGGTTCACTTTATTTGATGTCTGATTTTAGACTGAAGAGCTAACTAACTTTTGAGACTTTGTGATGGTGAAAGTTTCATGAGTTGATATTGTTTTCTTACTCTAGTACGTTTAATGTGAATATTTGATTACATGTGTTTTAGCTATTTCAATTGAAAGGCCAAGAAGTGCCTACTAGCTTAACCCCAGCCTTTTAAGCCTGACCATGATAGAATATGCAAACAGCTTGGATCCAGATCAGATGCCGAGTAACTGTGTGTAACCCTGATCCAAGCTGTTTGACACTCGGCCAATTGAATTTTAAAATCCAGACAGATGACAACAACTTTTTCAGCAGGCTATGGGTTAAATACATTCAGATGGTTGTTAAAATGATCACACAGGTGTAATGATTAAGTGTGCACAGTTTTAGGTCAGATATAGATATGTACACTACCAATGGAGATATGTTACAATGGATTAATGAGTCACTACTTTATTGAAATAAATCATTAATTTCTTCAAAATGAAAACTGCATATGATGTTGATTTCAGTGTGGCAGTTTTTAAAAAAGTTTTTAAAAAGTTTATAGCTATAAATCAGACTAGAAAGAAATAAAAAGAATAAAAATGATAGTTAAATTATTTGGGCATTTCTTTTCCAACTCTTTTTTATGTGTTTATTATATATAGATGAGTACAAGCAGTATACATGTACAACAGAGAGCTTCTTGTATCGCATTGTTTCCTATTGATATTCGGCTGGTGTTTTCTCCTAGTTTAAGCTATATTGACTATATAATGGTCTATCTGATAGTTGTAAGATATAGCTACCTACTTTTGCTTCTACTATCTCCATCATCAGGTGGGTTTCATAATCATTGCAGAGCTCCAGATAGGATGAGTATCACAGAAATTAATCAAGTCTTTTTTCCATATTTCTCCACCAAACCTTATCTTGTGGGTACTCTTAAGAGTCGCCTCTCCCCGTCGAGGGGATTCTTACGAGTACCCACAAGATAAGGTTTGGTGGAGAAATGCCCTGATCATTTGACATACAGTGCTTACCCACAATGTCTTCCTATGGAGTTCCTATCATAAGTGGTCTGTTTGAACCTAGCGTATAGTGATTCTCTTGGTTTCTACCACATCAAGTGGCCACACAGGCGCACAGCAGTAATCTAGGAATGATCATTTCATATGTCAGTCACCTCCATATATCTGTGATACTGTGTTTCTGTATTTGCAGGATGTAGTAGATACACACCCAGGTTTGACATTTTTATTAGAAGCTCCAGAATTTCATTCAAGATATGTAAATACGGTAAGTTTTTATTATTCAATAAATACTATATTCAGTCACATTTGGGTTTAAAGTCAAACCGAAACTGTTCTGATCATAAGGAGTCTTTTCCCCATTTTACATGGTGGAGAGAGATCCTCTGGTTTCCATTACCTTCCATAAGCTACTTGGATAGCCTTTTCACATGAAAAATGTGTTGTTTGAGCCAGTATTTGAACTTACAGCTGTGAAGGACCAAGTGGTTACAGGCCAACAACTACTGAGCCACTGAGACTGGTCAGATATTTTACTGAAGTAATATGTAACATAAAGGGTCAGAATTATAGATACATATAATTAGATATAAACATTTAGATACTGAATTAATATTAAAAAGGCACCCTATAAAACTGAATTAATATTAAAAAGGCACCCTATAAATCTGCACTATTGCCTAGAATGTTTATTGGCATAATCTACAGTTGGAATTATAGAAGTCAGTAATATATTTACAGAGATATTTAACCAATTATAGATATTTATAAATACTGAATCAATGCTGAATAAATAGTAGAAAGGTAACCTATATTCTGAACAATGTAAATCTAGACTATTGCCTAAAATGTTTATTGGCAAACTATCTGGAAGTTTGATAACAAGGTAAATAATGAGAAACTAATGTCTACTTTCTGTGATGTAATTGAAGGTCCTTATCAAGCCTAAGAACACTGTTGGCAAGAAGCCGCAGTACCTCTAGGGATGTCAAAAATCTGACAGGAAAAGGAGAAAATATCTAAACGATAATAACTAGAGTTTTCTCGCTACAGTGACTTGTTCGTTCGTTGTAGTCTATATGTGAACAATTTGTACCATTTTGAATCTTGCATTATAACATATTATGGAGTTTAGCTTGATGCTGACATATTTTCAGAGGTTAAATATCCAGGAAAATATGTCTTGAAATAGATGAACAGCATTAAAGGATAATGCTTGCTGCATTGTGTTATATAAGGAGAAATATGCATTATGTACTTCATGATGCTGCTGAGTGGTTTGTCCTTGTGATTAAGTGGCTGTGGCTGAGTCAGTCTTAATTCTAAATAAACAAACAAAGAATGTGTTATACCTGGAAACCTCAGGCTAATTAATAAAGTCTGCCTGCCCTTCCACATGTTTTGTATCCACTTCTAACTCCATTGATAAGAGAAAAACCTGCCAAGGGAAGTAACCTTGTATGTAGTTATCATGAAAATTTATGACATTAATTGTTATTCCCCCTTTTAAATGCTGACCATTGCCATGTTATATTGACTTCAGATGGCTGTTAATATTCACTTGTAAAAGGACATTTTAGTGGTGGCAGGACAAGGTTCTTAATGATAGATAATCTATTTAGTCTTTGGTGTCCATAAATGTAAATTTTTTATGACAGATTTCTGTTGATCCTCTGATTCTAAGTATTGTCTTTCCTTCTGTGTGTATTGTTTCTGTGTTATAGAAACATTATCAAGAATGCATTTGAATATATTGTCTTGCTAATGTTGTCTACATCATGTGGGGCTTATGCTCTTATCTGAATTAAACTTTAAAACTTTGCTGTACACATATGAATCTTTCTCTTTTTCAGGTTATAGCTAGAATATTTTACTGTGTAAATAGGTCATGGACTGGCAGAATAACAATACCTGAACTTAAGAAATCCAATTTGTTACAAGTAAGTTAACATATGTATCTACTATACCTTAGGAAATCCAATTTGTTACAAGTAAGTTAACATATGTATCTACTATACCTTAGGAAATCCAATTTGTTATAATTAAGTTAATATATGTATCTACTATACTTAAGGAAATCCATTTTGTTACAAGTATACAAATATATCTATAGTTGTCAGTTTATCCTGTCTTAAAAAGAAAACCTGTAAAAGGCGATATGTGTGATAGGTAATTTATAAAGTATGTAACTTTTATTTTTACTGAGGAAACAGAACAAGAACTAAAACATTATATGTCACATTGCTGTCATACTGTAACACTGCACCCTCCAAAGCTGCCCTGGCCAGGAACCAGAACAGTTAAATCTTTAATAACTATCAAGTAACCTACTTCATGGTATCAATCCTGGTGCTTATAAACATTTAACCTTGAGTATGCACATTTTCAACCATCTGATTGGTCATATATGCAAATATACTCAGGTTCTGGCAATTCTATTAGCTGAACTTGAGCATATACTAAAATCTGACCAATCAGATGCTTGAGTATGTTCTCATACTCAACATCAAATGTTTAAATGCACTAGACCTGAACACTAAGACAATAGATTTGGATATGGGTACCACTGTCAGTTCAATCTTGTACCGGTATGTTTTATTTTGTAGGTGATACAGCTCCTAGAGGAGGAAGATGACATCAATCAAATAATGGATTATTTTTCCTATGAACATTTTTATGTGATATATTGTAAGTTCTGGGAGTTAGATAGAGACCATGATTTGTTCATAGACAGAACAGATTTAGGACGACACAATGAACATGGTAGGTGGTATTTTCAAGTTACAAGAAAGTTGGCATTTTAGTTTTACTATACACTGAAGATTGTAGTTTTATTCTTAATGAATGGAAAAATAGTCTAAAATCAGACGACTGATAAAACATTGCATAAAAGAATATATATCTGCATGAATCTTATTTTTCTATCATTTTGGTGGTGAATAATCACACTGGCATGTTGTCGCATCACAGCTTTCATAGGAGTATACCTTACTATTTAAAGGTTATATTAAACTAAATTATATAATATAAAGTTGTTTGTACTGGTGACAAAAAAAGTCTATTTCTGTGATACCTTTATATGTTATTTTGTCTTTTTCCATTTAATTATGCACACTTGTAAATTCATTACTATTTACAATTACTATAAAAAAAAATTAAAAATATATTTACTGTTCCTGACATTATTGATATACATGTATGTCCTTTTTCAACTAACTACATAGTCTGTTTTATATAACCATTTCATATGTTTATGTTCATGTGAAGTAGGATATTGGTGTTGACACAAAAAGTTCTTGTAAATTTAAGCCATGCCTACGTATCTTTTTGCAGCCATTTCTTCACGGATGATTGACCGAGTGTTTTCTGGTGCTGTTACAAGGTAAGCCCAAATAGCATTTGTTCTATTTCTCAGAACAAGAGTATCTATTAAAGCTAGATTAGCAAAAGTGTGGCATAAAATTGTCACAACATATTGTTTTCAGTTTAATGAGCTAGTTTTAATGATATCTTAGTGAAATATTTGAATTCAATTTATTTCAAAATGCAGTTCATATTATAATGATACTGAAGTTAGGCAGAGTTTGCCAGATGTAATCTAAAATGTCAACTTCTTTAGTCATTCCCTTCATAGTTGCCATATTTACTCATCAATTGAACATATAATTGTCTACATATAACTATCTGGTGTACTTTTTGATGAAACAATAAAAAACTACTGTTCATAAATATACTGAACTTTCTTATGTCTTGCATTCTTAAAATTAGTTGCTAAACATTTTTGCTGGCTGTTCGATTTGTTATTTGTCATAAACATATAGCAATTTGTGGATCTGGATTGAAATATTTCAGTTGAGGGTGTAGTGGATATAGTGTCTGCCTTGTAGCCAGGAGGTTGTGGGTTTGAGCCCTAATTGGGGACCTTTCTCTCCTGACCTTCATTAGACACCAAGTACTACCTCAAAAATGCATCTATAAGTCACGAGTTCTCAATATAGTTGAGCTAAAATAACAAAGTTTATACTAAACTAAATGTTCAAGTTAGCTATTGGTATTTCAGATTATATGTAACTTGTATTTCAGATTATATGTAACTTGTATTTCAGATTATATGTAACTTGTATTTCA
>JAULCC010524703.1:0-10745 GCA_032358795.1 Nuttallia obscurata | reverse complement strand
ATGGTTTATGATTTCAATACGTGGTTTCAACTTCAAACCATGGTTTGAAGTGTCTTAACTATATAGTTAAGACCTCTCAACTATATAGTTAAGAGAGAAACAATGGTTTAAGGTTCTATTTGTGCAAACGGCCTGTCATAATATTTAACTATATAATTAAAACTGAAACCTAGGGTTTGAAGCTTATACCATGGTTTAAGACTGCAATCTATGGTTTATGATTTCAATACGTGGTTTCAACTTCAAACCATGGTTTGCAGTGTCTTTACCATATAGTTTAGACATGTTAACTATTTAGTTAAGAGAGAAACCATGGTTTAAGGTTCTATTTGTGCAAACGGCCTGCCATAACTATCGTAAGCCTCTCGTTAGCGTTTTAGCCGTTATCTCGAAACACTCGTTATTAAGAATGATCGTTAACTTGTTCCTTATTTAACGAATGCCTGGTGTCGTAGGACTCTCGTTACCATCATTTTTTTAACGAAATTATCTTTATTTTGTGATTTTACATATTTGTATATACGGTTAAAAAGTGAGTTACGGATGTTTTATACATGAATGCTCTACTAGATTCATTCAATCTCCTCTCTCATGTTTGAATACTAGATGGGTGTCCAGAAGAACACGTTTATCGCTCTCTTTCAGAAAAACAAATATAATAAATATAATAGTGTATAAAAATGAAACAGTGTACCGAGGTCCCCCGGGGTCTTCCTCCACCTATAATGAAGTGGACGTCGCGATATGACTGAAATAGCCCTCTCTCAATATTTATGGATGAAAATCCAGAACGAGGCTAAGCATGCACATAATGTAAACACTGGTCAAGAGGGTGATAAGCATTATGGCTACTCCCGCTATTGAAGTGAAAAAAATAAGCAATAAATCTAAAAGTCACCATCACTGTTGTGTTTTTGGTTGTAATGGTTATACAACATACCATCCATATCTGCATTTTCATAAAATGCCAAAAGATAAAAAAAACTTAGAAAGCAATGGATCATAATGATTAGAAGAGACGAAGGCCAATGTTTTCAGATAAGCAATCATTTTTCATTTATTAAATATTTGCCTTATTAAAACAAATAGATATGAATTTTTATATGCAGAATACATTTTTATTGAATTTACTAATAATACTGTAATGAGATATCATGAGAAACTGTCATTAGCATGGTGTTACAACACTACCGTATTTACTATAAAGTGTTTGGTTTAAATATCAGGTAACTAATGCAACCGTAGTTTGTTCAAAACATTTAACTATAGAAGATTACAGAACATGGTCACCAGTGCGTGAAACCTTGAAATCTGGATGTGTGCCTTCAAATTTTTTAATGGACAAGCCTACCTGTTGAACGGCCAGCAAATAAACATATTTCAAACAGAGAAGAGAGCAACCATTACAGGTACTACAACATGCGTATCTGTTGAATTTAGCGATAAACCATATAGAAAATCTCATTTAATGCTTGAAAGGTTTTTACAATCAGGAATATACATTGTAACCCAATAATATTTGCAGCGCTCCTTCACCCCTGATAACGCATGTAGACGATTCCATGGACGATGACAAAGAATAAATTGGCAGTGAATGTAATTTGAAAAGAAAAATTAAAGAACTGAAAATGTGCCACCAAGAAAAGACAGAAGAGTGCAAATATTAACAGAACAGACTAGAGATAGAACGATTTGGCTTAAATAGACTTTCATCTGATAACACTCTTATAACTTTTTACACCGGCTTTTCAACACATTCTCTTCTTTTGACCTTTTTCAATTTTATCCAGCCTGGTGCAACTAACATGCAAAGTGCTTATTATAAAGCAGCAGACAATATAAGGGCAGCTGGGAGAAACGAGGAATGCTTCTTATAGATAAAATGTTTATGTTCTTTTCTAGATTAAGAGCCGGGCTTCTAGAGCAAGATCTAGCAATTCGTTTTAACTGTTCAGTTTCTACAGTAAGTCGTAAAATTATAACATGGTCAAGTTTTCTATATTTTGCTCTTGGAAATATTCAAAAATGGTTATCAAGGTCAACCATAGATAAATTGATGCCACCATGCTTTCAAAGTCTGTATCCAAAAACAAGGGTTATAATTGACTTTATTGAAATACAAGTACAACAACCATCATCTTTAGTATTTAATAGTCAATCATTTTCCAGCTACAAAGGAAGAAATACATTCAAATGTTTTTTAGGTATCGCACCACATATGGTGCTGTTACATTTATTTCATCCTTGTACACTGGCAAAATTTCGGATGTAGAAATTACAAATTAGTCAGGTCTTTTAGATAAACTTGACTTGGTGACGATGTCATAGCAGATTAACGGTTTTACCTTAAGAAAAATGTTTGTCTGAAAAGGGTGTTACATAAAATATACCCTATTGTTTAAGTAGTAAAAGACAGCTTTCTCCAGAGGAAATAGAAGAAACCGAACAAATTGCAAAATTGAGAATACATATTGAAAAAATGAATAGAGGAATTAAAGAAAAACTACCTTTTTGATAATCTAATACCTATTTCTCTATGTGGGTCAATCAACCAATTAGTTGCTGTTGCCTCTATAATGGCTAATTTTTAAGGGCCACTTGTAATTGCATGATCTTAATTAAAATAAGACTTAAAGAAATGAATTGAAAAAGAACAAATCTGTTTGATTTCCACACCTTCCCAGACAGAATTGTTGAAATAAATAGTCTCACAATGACTGTCATTATGACAATAAACGAATAGATCAAACCGTTCAAGACCCGTAAAGCTAGCTGACATAATACTTGATAGTAATAATCATGTTTTCTATCCAATCTGAGCTCATTTTTGTTTTTCTCAAAAGGTATTTCACTTCTAAAACTGTAGTGGCTGAGGGGCATTTAATTTCAAGCAGACCAAATGGTGGACACATATCAGGGTTGTAAATTTTTCTGTCAGGGCTTGCAGCTAACCATGGATACCAAACGCTCACAACAACTCCACAAGGATAAATATTAACTTTTTTTTGTTTGTTAGTGGAGTAGGCTGTGGCAGCTAATGGCTCTAAGGCTATGCCCTGGCGCATAGCCTCGGTTGTAACTTTTCTAGCTGACTTTATTCTTGTCACGAGGGTTGTGTTTTCTTTTCTTCTTTTATAAAGTTCACCTATGTTTGATGCTGTATAATTCTATTTTTTCGAATTTGATACCACATGTTGGATTCATTTTGTAATCTTGTTCTTTGTTCAAAATATTTCATTTCATGCATTGATAGTTTTAGTTTTTCAAACTCTGTCAATTCATTTACCTTGAGTACATAATTCATACTATTTATCATGCAGTTATGTACAGTAAAATCCGGGAATAAACCCCCATCATACATGTTGATAATTAAATTAGTTTCAAAGTTTTGTTGGTAGCTTAAATTGGAACCCTTTGGAACTTTTCTAAATTTGCATGCAACAGTTTCTATATTTGTTTCCAATAAAGCTGGCAAAATAAGAAAATGTCATCATGTTGCTGTAAAGCTGATGCTAGTGAACTAGTATCTAAACATTTCCCACGTAAAGGGTTATATAGTGTTGACTTCACTAAAGAAGTGGCACTTCCTTTGGTATATCCATTGACGTCCAGATTTTGAACCTCCTGTGCTTTAAATTTTGTACC
Organism: Nuttallia obscurata; assembly: GCA_032358795.1. NCBI lineage: Eukaryota > Metazoa > Mollusca > Bivalvia > Cardiida > Psammobiidae > Nuttallia > Nuttallia obscurata. The sequence continues at coordinate 7,100 of JAULCC010524703.1, read as the reverse complement.
TCTCGATGTGTGCCAAGTTTTGGGCTGGGAAGTCTTTGCAATGTCATCTGGTAAGGCCTTGTATCTCAATTGTTTGTATTTTGAAAGGGTATACAAACTACCAACTATATGTCCACATCCTCCTGACAGCCCAATTACACAGGTACAGGAAGCCTTCAATATCTCCCAGGCTGCATGAAAATGTATCTGAAATAAAAACATGACAACCACTTGATGAGATGTTTTAAGTTTATAGTCTTATGAAATATTGCTGTATTGCAACTGTCATAATTAAATTAAATTAAACATCAACTTTTTCTATGTGTTGCTTATATATTTCTGTGTCATTTAGCATAATATCTATACAATACCGATACACACATATCTTAAGAACACAGAATTTGGGAGTAATTGTGTTTGTTCTCTAAAGATGAGTTAAAAGCCAAATGTGTCTGTCATTTTCAACAGGTGTGACAATATGATGAATGAAAACTTGCTTGCCCTTACAGATTTTTAAACTCAATTTATTCGCTATTATTATATTTTAATATTATATAAACAATTATTATTTCATTCTGTATATGCTTCAATAGTGTTGCTCTTACCGATAATTGGTGTTGTGATTTGCTTTTTCTTTGGGAACGGAAGCACCTTCCTGTCACTTTGCAGCCATCTGAAGTTGGAAATATCGACACAAAATCTGATTTTTAGAGTAGATTTGGTAATTCTGTTAGAAGATTGCATGGAATGTGAACAGAACTTAATACTTTAAGACCGGAGTCAATGTGTCTATGCTCCTAGGTCAGTTTAGACATTTCTTAGGGTCAGGAGATATTAATGTATTTTTGTGGTTTTCAGCCTCCTAGCACTTGTAGATTTATGCTAAAGTGGTTGTAGTTCTACTGGGTTATATCTGACAAAATCTACAAATTAAAATTTGTTGGCCTGCTTATAGAGATCATACTGATGGGAGATTTTATCTAAATTCCACAGGGAATTATAATGGGGTTATGAGGTTAAAGCAGGTATAAAGGGTTCATTTCATTCTGAGGAAAAATGCAAATAGTTGTCAAATAGACTTACCTTTTAAATCTGAGATATATACTTGAAACCCTTGCTGATACTTTTGTCACCAGATGACTTATTCAACGATCTGATATAATTTTCCACAAAACTGAAATTTATATCTGGTATTAAAGAATAATTTTGAGTATTGTAGCATGTTGCCATTCCTAGCAACAGAGGAAGCTCTCTCTGTTGCCATGTGTGTACGCATGCTTAGCCTCGTTATTGGATCACATTAATCATTCATGAGGGAATACTAAGAAGAGTCTTTACTGTTAAAGTGACGATAAATTTCAAATAAACAAACAAACAAAAGTAAAACAAAAATCTAAGTTAACAAGAGGAATAACTCTGTCAAATATGACAATGACCTACGAAATTTGATGGCACCACTACCTTTTGCCATAAGCAATAGAATTCAAATGTTTGGAGAAGAAATGTATATAAGGGGCAACGTTATAACCAATGGCAATAATTCATGACAAAATTCATTTTTAAAAAAAGTGCATAAATTGTGTCCCACAGGATTTGACTGCATCATGACTCTGTTGTCACAGGCAATAATATTTAAAAGTTTGGTGAAGATTTTCTCATAAATGGCAAAGAAATAGCCAATGTTAAGTTTTTGAAACGAAATCTAAGTACAAAAAGGGGCATAACTGTATAAAAAATTATCTTGACCTACATAATTTGTTTGCATCACGATCCTGTCTTTAATAATGGCCACATAAAGTTTTTGTGACGAAATCTAACTATACCAAGAGTGCCAAAACACAATATACGCCCATCTGAAAACAAAATTAAAGTCCCTGTGAAAATGAAATTATTAATACATTTCAACAAATAAAGGGCCATAACTCTCAAGAAACCTGATCAATATTAATGAGCATCAAACTTACGCGAGATCTTATAACAACACAGATGTGTGCAAAAGTAAACGTTGATTGGACATGTGGTTCTCCAAAAAGGCCCTGTGACAAAGTAAGAATAAATAAGTTTTAACGAATAAGGGGCATAACTCTCCAGAAACTTGATGAACATTAATGAGCATCGAACTTGCACAGGATATATTGGCAATAAAGTTTGACTTTCATTGAAGATTCGTAAATTCAATCCAATTTCCAGTGAAATAATCCATGTTTAAAAATAATATACCATATATTTTCTGTCATATTATCAGTTAACATGGAATAGCAGTCCTTGCTTGAGCAAATAACATGCCACAGAGTGGCACTGCCACGGTATGTCAACACCTGCAACAGCTATATGATGTGTAATCCTAAATACGTTACTAATGTTTTTTTTCAGGGATCTTACATTTTGTTTGAAAAATATAAAAGAAAACAGTTTGTGTTCTTGTTTGCATCACATTTTCAATTTCCAACTGAATTATATCATTTGAATGTATAGAAGAAACAAGACCATGTAATTTAGTAACTCACTGATACCAAGCAATGCAAATTTAAATTTGTATCAAACTTGCGTTTATGTTAATAGCCACAACAATTAAACGACTTTGACAAGCACAGATATAGATTTATTTTTAACAATTGATTTATGCGTTTTGTTTATTACATTTACCAAGTATGTTAAGTTTTTCAAAACTCACCATTAACCCCTCTGTAGTAGAATTTGATATGTATTTTTTGCGTCTTTTGATCAGCTTGATATTGTGTGATATAGCATTATATTTTGCCTTTTCATTTATTGAAATTATTATTAACAACGATCGGTATAGATTATTAAAAGAGACCTTTTGGAAGCAGAATTTGAATACAATTGCGCCAGATGGTATGAACACATGTTTATACTGATTGTATTTTAAAGATAATTCTTTTCAAGCTCACATTAAACTGTAAGTATTTTGAATTCAGTTGTTAGTTGTTTTTTTTTTTAAATATGATTTGGTTTGCCTTTTTGCTAAATATAAGCATTGCAAACCATTTACAGTGTAGCTGTATGGATCCTGAATGTGTTCAATGTATTAATAATTTAGTAATATTCTTAAATTGCTTGTTAAATTTTCAAAATTACGTATATCTGAATAGCTTAAATGTTTTACTGACGTCTCTATATGAGATTATTTATATATAAAAATGTGCCGTGAGGAAGTCTTCCAGCTGGCTTGCGGTAAATCGGTGGTTCTACCCCGGCGCACCTGTAATGTTGATGATTGGTCATAGATGTTGTCCTTTAACACACACTTTATGGAACCTCTTGACAGACTATTATTCGTTTTCATACCTGATCATTTCGTCAGTTATATATCTGTACATTCATAGTGAAGTTTAATTTTGACATTTTTGACATTTTTCGTTAGTGTACCTTGCAAATTTTCGGAAATAGTGTAATTGTGTTTGTTCTTCAATACAATCAAGAAAGCATTTCTCTCCCAATATTTTCTGCCAGTGAAAGGGAGACAAAAGTACCACTGCTTTAGGTTGACCTGTGCTGACAGAAATGCAGTGTATGTCAGGGAACACATGGGTATTGGCTGTTATTTTTCACTTCAGACTTTGACTTTGATTCTGTATGTCGAGTAAGGGCTATGAGGAACATAATAAAAAGAAAATATCAATGGAAATGTTTAAAGGTCATGTTTAACATGTATCAAAATATCAATTAAAACATTTAGAAAAAATAAATAAGTTTTTTCTTTTATCCAGCCTTTAAGCGATGGTATAATTTTTTGGCAAGACTCCAGTGTGTTAACCTTATCATATAAAGTTGATAACATAGCCAGTTAATTCACACACGTTTTTGTTGCACAAAAAGTGTGTTTAACGATTACACAGCTTAATCGTTAATAGCTAACGAGTGAGTAACGAACCAACGTCTATATAGGGCTTTCGAGATACTCGCGCAAGTCATTCGCTAACCAACCTGTCGTTAAGGCATTCGTAAACGCTTAACTAACGATAGTGTCGAGATACTAAGGAAGGTGTGTAAATGGTACCTCGTTAGGCAATTGGGCGTGTTTATCGACGGGTTTTAAGTTGCATTTATGTAACTTGTTACATATGGTAATTATGTCAAGACTTATATCACTCCAAAAAGTCAACTTATGTAATAAACTTCCTAACGTCTGACTTATTGAACAAATCTAGTTCTAAAATACTTAACAGAAGGAGTTTCAATTATTTTATAACAAATGGGCGATGCAAAATTATATTTATAACTAAAATATACATGTATATATGTGGTAAAATACACACACACACACACACACACACACAACTTTATATATAGAAATAGGGTAAATAAATATAATTAAACATTCATCAACAAACCTACTTTTTCAACACTGGATTGATGTGTGGAATAAGAAATACAGAGTTATAAGGTTGAGAAAGAAACTTATCCATACAGTGCTTTAAGGTTAGACACTGCTCTGCAACTAAAGATTGTTTAACCCGTTAAAAACCCTTCTATCATAAGCAACAAAAGGACCATGAAGGTCCTGTAACTCACTCACCTGAAATTCGCAAATACAAATTAAAGAGCCCTATAAATGTGAACTATAAAGTTCATCATCTGAAGCACGGCTTGAAAGAATTTGATAAAGGGTCACCTAAGGTGCATTTCTGTTCCATACTGATCAAAGCTTTCCCTAGGACGCAGGTTTTTGTGACACCGATGAGTTTCTTCAAACAGCCACCGTAAATTTCAAGATTATTGCGTGGACATTCAAAACCTCTTCTTTCAATTTGCTGGAAGCATAAAAGATAATTTTCGGCGTTGATTTTCTACTGACAAAAACAACGGCGTAGCGCGAGCAGCACTTCTTGGCACTTTTTCAAGATGCACGGTTCTAGTACTGGCGCAGGTAAATAAGCATATGTAAGATTTCTCTTAACATCCATTTTTTCGTTTAATTAAGAGATCCCCTGTGAAGTCTACATCTGTAACGGTAAACCTCTCTTTTTGCAGTGCTGGCGGGTCTTGAATTTTGTAGGGTTTACCCGACACCTTGTGACAAGTAACGCATTTGCATATAACAGTCTTTACTAATTTGTAGAATATTTGGTATCAAAAATCGTTGACGTACGTTACAACACCAGAGTAAAGCTGTGTAGAGAGTGAATCTATTAATATCAACTCTGTAACTTTGTCTGTGGATTGCAGCAAATATGGAAATCACGTTCTTTCATGTAACGACGCGTTTGAAAGCAAGAATACTTCCTGCTTCGTCCGAATACAGATCTAGCTGTTTGATCAGAATATGTTTGGGCTCCCTACATCTGTCTCTTTCAAAAGCAATCAATGATCTCTAAAAACCGCATATATTGTAGCTCGCAACACCGATGTTGCGTTAATTTCTTTCGGCTCAAGAAACACGTACTGTTCGTAGCCACTTCACAATTTTGAATGAATTTGAGAACATAACCTAGAAAGCGTTAATTATTTTTTTCTTACGAACTGCATCTGTCAACATCTAAAGCATAGAGGATCCCGACAAAAATATGTGAGGAAACTGAGTTTGTTAGGAACTGTGCGTTTACATCTGATTCTTCGATCACTTTTTCTTTGGCGATATGTCGATCTAAAAGTGGTATTTGTCTTCATCGGTTAGCCACTCTGGTGTTACAGAATTTCTGAAAAGAGATGCCCCTTGCCAACATATCCGCAGGGTTACAAAAGTTCATTGTTAGTTCTTATATCTCGATCACTCTTATTTGTCACGAATCTGTTTTGTGTCTTTGTTGATGCGATCCAGCCTAGAACAACTTGACTGTCACTCCATAGGAAAACAGTTTTACAGTAACTGATTATGTTTGACACATTATGATTGCATAGTCGAGCCCCTAAGACTGCAGCACTTTATTGTAACGTTGTAGGTGACACTCTAGTTTTACAAAGTATGCGCATGCTTCATAAGCTTTCATGCTTGCATCCGTGACAATATGGAGTGAACTTTCAGATTGACACATTTTCCTTAAAAACGCATCTGCTGAATTTGTCTCAGTTGCATTTTGAATGTCTTTCCTAATCACACACCATTTCGATACTATACTTTACAAAAAAAGAAACTTTACAAACTAAAAAGCTAATTTAGCGCTACAATTAACCTATCATAGATAATGGGCCCGTCGATAGTGATATCATAGCACGACACTCTCGCTCAGTTGTACTGCGCGTGACTTGCGCGCTTTCAATTTCCGGTTTTCATCATCTGAAACTTGTTGACCATTAGCGGGGTCATTTCAAATGCACTTTTTTACGCAGTCACAAGCAAATAAGAAGAAACAAAAATGTTTGGAAATCAGAATTAATGCCGAGATGCAATATCTTTCTGAAAATCAAAGAAATCAGGCAAAAAGCATGCTAAGAGATGGGGCGTCAGTAAATGCTGTTTTCAGGCATGCTAACCACAATCTGACACCACGTTCTTGATATTTGCTCCGTCCGGCATCGTCCGACATCACGTAGGCCTCGCGTAACGTCATGTAGAGACGATCGCGTTATGACGTTGACGCATCTACGTAACCGTTTTGTCCCTGCGATGGCAACTGCATGTCGACATGGAATCACTACCCAGACAAAAAGAAACACGCCCCTTTTTCGTGCCCGCAGACCCTATACCGGGCAGATCTTCACTGCACGTTATAGTCTTGCCAGGGTCTGCCGTGTACCCTGATCTTCACCCAATAGAGCATATCTGGAATGAGTTGAACGACGGGTAATTTGTAACCCCAATAAACAATGTAAACGACCTTAAACGGGTTTTATTACAAGAATGGAAGGGCATCCCTAATGACGTCATCCGAAGCTACACAAACTCAATGTGGAGTCGAATACTGCACCAGAAGTAACGGCGGTCACAAAAGCTTTTTATATGAAATAATGCAGAAATAATGCAGATTGGCAAACCAAGGAGGCCGGAAAAGCGTCCTGTAAAGTTCATCATTTGAAGCACGGCTTGAAAGACTTTGAAAGAATTTGATAAAGGGTTAGGGGCCTCCGTGGCCGAGTGGTTGAAGTCGTTGACTTGCAATCGCTCAGCCCCTCACCGCTGTGGGTTCGAATCCCGGTCTGGGCACTTCGGATTTTTCAAG
>JAULCC010524592.1:0-10746 GCA_032358795.1 Nuttallia obscurata | reverse complement strand
ATGATGTGACTCTCACCAAAATCACAGAGGCAAAGGTATACATCATGGCCATTAATATCTGAAAGTTTAAAAAAGATTTGTTGAAAAAAGACAAAGATGAGTTCCAGACAAAGCTAATTTTGCCCATTTTAACTCATTTAGGGGCCATAACTCCAGTCTGGATCATGTTACTCCAAACCCCCCCCCCCCCCCCCAATATAACTTTGTTGTGGGAGGTATATAATAAAGACAAGTAGGTAACATGTAAATCATGAATTTATTTACATTATTTAACAGATGGCAAAAGCTGTTTTTAGCAGAATGACAAAGCTTTCCAAATTATATTTATGCAACAATTTTATGATTTACTACAGCTCTCTCTGCTACCTGAAAATAACAAGTTCATGTTTGACTTTCAGCTAGATATTCATGAGCATTTATCAGCTGCAAAGAATGAAAAATCAGCATGAATTCACATACCAAAGAATGATTCCTTATTTTATTCTATGATGACCTTTTAAAGCCATAATAAAGCTCAAAATCGCGATATTTTGTATATTTTTTGTGAATCAATCGGGGTGTCTATTGCAAAATTGAGTGTTGAAAAATGTTTCCTACACAATTACAGATGTGAGAAATGCATTAGCAAACTTAAATTTGAGTGTTCGTCTGCACATATTGTTGATATTCTGAACGCTGCCGAGATCAACCAGGAATATTACAGATTTTCTCTGAACGCCTTAGCTATCATCGTTGACTTTTTGTGACTTATGTTCTATGTATATCCTCTAGATCTACTTCATTTTTTAATTTATTAATATCACTGGCAATCACGAGACGCATTCGCCTCATAAACAATAGCCTACACCACTATCATGGTCAAATTAGAAATAAACACATTGATCTATCGATCACAAATAATTGATCAAATATAATCTAATAAAATATAGGTGTTCAAAGATATTTTTTATTCATGATTATGCACAATGGTTCAATCAACTGCACAATTGCTGAGATAGAGAGTGAAAAAGCACAAGAATTCTGATGCCATCAAAGGAAAAAAATGTTGCAATACACCAGAATGCATATTGATAAATTTTTTAAAAAGTTTTAAGTTCAATGGTTCATTTTTATACGCCCGTCTTAAGACTGGGCATATTATGGGAACACCCATGGCGGGCGGCAATGTTGTCTGCTCTCTAACTTGAACACTTCTCCTCCAATTTCCATCAAACATGCTGAAAATGTTTGTTGGTCAAATATCTCGGTCAAGTTTGATAACAGCCAAATCGCTTTGAGCACTTCAGAATTATAGCCCTTGAATTAGTAAAAATTGACAATTTTAGGATTAGGTGTTGACTATAGAGGACTCAAGAAGCAAAAGCTTTTTCCGCTCTCTAACTTTAACATTTCTCATCCAATTTCCACCAAACTATCTGAAAATTGTTGGTATAATATCTCTGTCAGTTTCGATAACCAGCCAAATTGCTTGAAGCACTCCAGAGTTATGCCCTTCAATTTGTAAAAATTGGAATGGTCGTTGATTTCAAAGAGATCAAAAACGCCAATTTAGCTTTGTCCACTCTCTAACTTGAAAATTTCTCATGCAATTTCCACCAAACTATCTGAAAATGTTTGTTGGTATAATATCTCAGTCAATTTAGATAACTAACCAAATCACTCAAGCAGTCCAGAGTTATGGCCTTTGAATTAGTAAAAATTGGAATGGTCATTGATTTCAGAAAAATCAACAAGGCTAATTTAGCTTTGTTCGCTCTCTTAACTTGAACATTTGTCATCCAATTTCCATCAAACTTTCTGAAAATGTTTCTTGCTATAATACCTCTGTCAAGTTCGATAACCAGCCAAATTGCTTTAAGCACTTCAGAAATATGGCCCTTGAATTAATAAGAATTGACAATTTTAGGATTAGGCATCGACTAAAAAGGACTAAATAAGCAAAAGCTTTGTCCGCACTCTAACTTGAACATTTCTTATCCAATTTCCACCAAACTTTCGAAGAAACAAACAATTATGGCCCTTGTATTAGTAAAAATTGGTATGGTCATTGATTTAAGAGAGATTAGCAAGGCCAATTTAGCTTTGTCTGCTAACTTTATCATTTCTCATCCAATTTCAACCAAACTTTCTGAAAATGTTTGTTATATCTCGGTCAGCCAAATCACTTCAAGCATTCAAGATCAAAGGAGGGGGAAGTGGGGTTATTAATCACTTTTAGGTTAAGCTCTAGTTTTCCAAGCTTTAGATCCAAAAGGTGCTAAATAACTATGATTTACATAGGCACTAAGCCCTTGAATACTAAAGGCTTCAAAGTGTGACAGGTGAATCATTTCATATTTTTTTTTGTCATCGTGAACCTATCATAGACAAATTCTCACATAATAAGGTAAAGTTCAGGAATCTTTATAAGGTAATGATGTGTAAATTGGTTTCTGATGTAACCACTTTAAATTTCTCATTGTAAAGATCCTTGTTGTAATCAGTTATACACTGTGTAAAATAAAATTTTGCTGCTTTAGAGCCAAAGTTTCTTCATCAAGATAGAGTAAAAATCCTTCAGGTTAGCTTAGTGGTAGAATGTCCCATTCCGGTGCAGTAAGACTTGAGTTTGATCCCCGGCCAGTTGAAGGTATATTTTGATTTTCACAAAAGTTACACAGCTTCCATCCTGCATAAGTTCATAAGATAGTAAGATACATGTACTTCTAGAAGCTGGTTTAGTAAAAACGTAGGATCATATATTTCAAGAATCATTGGTAAACTTTGGAAAAAAATAATATAAAGTCTTAAGGAATGCCATTGGGTACATAACAGTCTAAGATTTAAATTACGAAAAACGGATATAAATATAAAAAACAAAGTACTGACTGGTTAAGTTAAACAAAGTACTGACTGGTTAAGTGTAAAAAAATCAGGGTGTTCATGCTAGTATATATGGAACATTGCCTATATAAAAGGTTCAATTAATGATTTCCCTGCTATTAGGTCAAAAACACTTTTCATAATATATGGGGATATTTTCCAGGTGTTTCCAGAGTAAATGCCCAGATGTGTATAGACATCGGGCTTGTACATCATCTCACACTTGATCCCAAAGCTTCTGATAGCTTGGTCAGACATGAGTACTTCCTCACTGTTGGTGAAATTGTCATTATATACACAAACAACATGGTTTGTATTTTCATCATATGCACTCACTTTTGCTGAATTGCAGGGCAAATCTTTGCTGACTACATTTCTAGCCACCACTGACCACAAGTGATCAATTTTCCCCCCAGAATCTGAGAAAAAGAACCACTTCCCAGTTAGTACATTGTGATTGCATGCCAGCTCTTTAATATTTTGGTAATTCACAACCCTGCCAGAGGTCTGAAAATTTTCCCAAGATTCCATTAGTCCTTCCAGGTCTGGCATTAAACGTGGACTGCTTCTAGGTCGCTGTACACTTATCCATTCAATGCCATCACTTCTGAAATAAACAAAACCAATGTTCAAATTATTGTTCAAAGGATTTAGGAAAGTTTTCTGACCTAAATGTAGTGTACTATTGGTATGTATAAGATGCTTTGAGTGTATGTTTGATTATCAAAAAGGTATAAATTGTATACATATTGTTGTGTTAAATCAAAAACATTGCACTAAAGAAAAAGAACCATGTATTGAAAAACAAATACAAACTAGAACTATCAATAAAGGTCTCTAATCATAACCCCACCACACAATGTAGTTTGAATCCTCTATTGTTTGTATATAACTGATATGTTCATCTTAAAATTTTAACAGAAAACCACACACATTATATATATTTTATATGTAAAATTCATAATTTAAACAATAAGAAACCCCATATATTTTTATTAAGGTTGGTTACAGTAGTTTTCAATCAAGTCATTCGTAAAAACAGTATGTTACTTTTGCATATCTGATGGTAGGTGTTTCTGCAGCCACATGTCAACTGGCTTCTCAGTTTTCCCTGCAACATATACCATCCAGCCATTTTTGCAGTCATTCTCCTCTTCACATTCCTCTGTTTCCATTGGTGAAAAGTCCATTTTAAATGAGAATCTACAAAGAAAGACAATTTTTAATATTAATAGCTGTTTGACAGTCAGTGGATAAGAATAATTTCCAGGTAAGAACAAGTTTCGTATAAAAGAAAACTATTTCAATCATCTTCACAAAACACACTTATCCAACCCTTAAAATGCTGGAACAAAATTACCTGATTATTGTTTGTTTGTTTACGGAATTTCAATTACTTCACTTTCTGCCAACTAGGGCTAATGGACATTCCAGAGAGAGGGAAGTGGATAAAGAGAACTCTTGTACATGTGGTTCTTTTAAACGCCTAGTGTATACAGCATTGATACAAATTGGGGCTGAACGCCGGCCAGTCACTTCTATCCTAACAACGACAAACCTGTCATACTGCGTACCCTAAATCCTGAGCTTCAAGGATTAACCTGAATGGGGATCGAACCTGCGACCTCCCACACAAGAAGTGGACGCACTACCACTTGAACTAGTTAGGTGGTCTATAGTATACTGTATAATCCAAGATCAAATGGTCCCTGGAAATCTTTTTTCAACAAAATTCCTAAGGATAGTAGCCTTTCAGGTGAGCTAAAAAAAATTGTATTTATTCAAATTCAGACATAAAACAATTTCAAAACATGTGCAAGGAAAAGGAAAATATACCGGTAATATTCAAAAATTTTATTCATGTTTTTTTAAGGCCACTGGCCCAAACACATATCTTTAAATAAGTTTTATTCCATTGTTTTACCCAATTTTGTTGCTACATTTATTTTTTATTCAATTCAAAAGGTCCAGGACCTCACGGCTGTAACAGTAGAAAAATCAATAAAACTATATCTGCAATAAGGGGGCCTCTGTGGCCGAGAGGTTATAGTCATTGACTTGCAATCTCTCAGCCCCTCACCCCTGTGGGTTTTTAATTCCGGTCTGGGCACATCGGATTTTTCAAGCGAGGAAGCCTTCCAGCTGCCTTGCAGTAGGTTGGTGGTTCTACCTGGGTTCACTCTGTGTCTGAAATAATGTACAGAGGTCCCCCGGGTCTTCCTCCACCTGTAATGAGCTGGACATCGCGATATGACTGAAATACTGTTAAAGCGAAGTTAAATTCCTAATAAACAAACAAACATTATCTGAAATTACTGAAAAACAACTTAAACTATGACCTTAAGTTGGTTTCCCATGGATCACTGGTGATATCAACAAGCTGATAAAGAAAACAGACTGCTGTTGCAAGAAGATGAAGAAATTCAATCCAATTCTTTTATTGCGTTGTGAGGCTGCCGGCCTATACACAAACAGTTACATACATAATTTGTCCATTTACATACAAGCCCACTGGAAATGAATGAATAAAACTTGAAACTTGAAACATATATTAGTCAACAACATGATAGTAATACAGATGTGACAAGCATTCAAACAAACATGAAAATATACATGTGGATAAGCTATACTTATAAAGAGTTGAATAAATTAGAATTTCTTTAAATTTGTTAAAAATTGATTAAATTGTCGAAACAAAAGCAACAAGTCGTTTGGACAAAAAAGATTCAACTTTTTCTTTTTCTTTATTTACATAAAAGGCATGCCAATAATGCAGACACAGACTAAATAACATTTGACAGTTTTCAAGTCAGAAGTCTACCCTACTTGCCACACATGGCATTTCTCAGACTCTCTTAGCTAGTGTAATACTAAAATAAAGAGACTGCTATTGCAATAAAAAGAAAATCTGCTGAAGAAAAACACTCCACTCAATACAAAGACATCAAGCACCTCATCCTGAAGATTAGCATATTGATCATACATGAAACATGCTGAGGAGCACTGTACATGTGTGGTAAAATAAAACATACCTTATCCCTTCCAGCCAGCATGGATTCAGAAAAGGACAAATTAATTACTTGAGTTTGAAGACTATGTTCCTACCAATACAATTAAAGGAAAACAAACTTATTTCCTGAATATGGACATCTCAAAGGCCTTTAACATCCCAAGTTTGTCACTCCATCCTTATTCACAAACTCAACTACTACAGCATACACGGGAAAACCAATCAATGGAACCAAGCATTCCTTTTCAATATCTCACAGACAGTAGTATTAGGAAGGCAGAGATCTGACAGTGCCAAAGTGGAATTATAGGTCAGTCCTTAGATTTAGCTTATTTGTGTTTTTCATAAATGACACATCAAATGGAATGAAATCTAAACTTGTTGTTTTGGGAGGATGATAAAGAATAGTATAGTATACCCTCAGCAAAAAATTGTCTGATACTCTAGAAAGACCTTGACAGGTTTGCTAAGTGGTAAAGAAAATGGAAAATGGCTTACCATCCCGGAAAATGTAATGTACTGTCTATTACCAGGAAGAAAAAATCATCAACAATGAAACGTGCTACACAACCAAATCCTCAAACATGTCTAAGTTCCTTCTGTTTCAAAAGTATCTTAAAAATGAATTAAGGGAGAGCACATATAGGATTTTAACCCTTAGCCTACTAATTGCAACTGTGATAGAATATACAAAAAGCTTGGATCAAGATCATATGCCAAGTAACACTCGGCTTATTTTTTCTCCAAATATTGAATTCTAAAATCCATGCAGACAACAGTTTAAGCAGACGACAATTTTTTCAGCAGGTTAAGGGTTAAAAATCACCAGCACAGCACAATTGCTGTTGTCAGAAAGAACATCAATATTGACTCTATGTGAAGGAGCAAGCAGACAAGTCCCTGGTCAGGTGTTGGAGAGATGTTGGAAAACTTTCAATGGAAAAGCCTATATAAAGATACCTTAAAGGGAAGCAAGACTTTCCATGATGTCAGAGCAGAGACATAGATTATAGGTCTCTGGTCAGAGTCAATCTAATGACAAGCACACAAAGGTGGTTCCCCATTGATCACAGATAATCTAGGAACATCCAAAAACTGCCATCAAGGTCCTAATTCGACAGGTAGTCATTCTTTCACAGAAAAATGTGTGAATGGAATAACCTGACACAAGATATTATGTGGGCTGGGTACCTTGAGTCTTTTAAGATGCAAGTGGGCCCACAGTAGACCGTATGATTTATATACCGTATATCTTGTTTTTAAAGTTTAAAATAATGACTGAACATACTATTTTTTTTTATCTTAAATCCTCAGTTTTATTCTTGGTGCATTTTTGCAATAACAGTGTCAGTAAGTTGGTAGAAGTAAGATACATATTATACTAGGCCGCACATTTATCAGCTGTATGACGGACTTATGACTTCACCATAACTATACTGTACCCAGCACATCTATCAACATTTAATTCCCTACAAATATTGAATATTGTGTTATAATCAGATACCAGAGTGTTTTCTTCTTAATGATATACGAATTGTTGATACAAAGAATGTAAGCTCAATTAAACTGATGCACATGAAAGTGAGTAAAAGGGGGCCAGTAAAAGGAACGACAACTCTGTAGATTATCTTCCGAAGTTTTCCGCCAGTGAAAATCGCTTGGGAATCAGCATGACAAGCTGCAAACACGAGTAGCGCTTTTAAAATGGACGAACATCAGCATATAGGATCAAACAGACAAGAGCCTTAAAATACAATTTGCTTAACTTACTTGATTCTCCTATTAGCAGGGAATGGCAGGGGTTTTGTTTTGGTTGAACCTAATGTACAAGTATACTTTTATTTTTATGGTGAGGAATATTATTTTTTCGTATTCTTTTCATCTAAAACTTAAACGTGATTCTTTTCAGAACTTCTATTTTTTAGATATAAATTTCATTGTGCACGAAAATTAGTCCGAAAATACCAGTCAGGTTTTTTTTTAACCCTTGGACATTAGTAACGAGATCGACAACAACAACAACAACAAACATTTATACGAGACGTTTGGTGAACAGCTCAGATTTGTGTCATTCTCCAATCTTGTAATACTAAATCAGGACAATGTCACAAGTTCGTGACGTTATAGAACTATTAACAAAAGTACTTAAAGCAAATGGGACAACGAGGATAAAAGCAGAGATGTTTAGACTTGCAAAATTTGATAAAAACGAAGCAGTAAGGATTGATTACGTTTTTCTCAATTCATGAATTGTCCAACGCAGCTTAATTTTAGATCGACTATTCGGGGAATATGAGAGCTATTCTACAAACCCTCAGTCACACCTTGGTCAAGACTCAAGGTTTTGTGTGCAACTTTATGTATGACACCACAATTCATCCTAGACTTATAAATAGCATTGAAACTTTCTATAAAGGGCTCCCAACAGATTTACCGACGTTTCGGTAAATAGCCAGTTCGGTAAAATGAATTTATACAGTAACCCGAATTGACGTTTCGGTAAATAGGCAATTATATAGTAATTATATGGTGAAGTATATCACACCTGTAACAATTGCAATAAATGTTGCTGATTGTTCACACCTCTCACGATTGCAAATAAGGGAAACATTTATTAGCTGCCTCATATTCCTTATATTGGATAAGGTATAAGCTTGTAAGGGAGGGGTCTTATTTACAAGCAAAAATGTATGTCAGAGATATGGCGTTAAATATGGCTTTTCAATGATTTCAATGAATGAAGAAAGACATTTTTATTAAATGATTGGAGTTAAAGAAAACAAACACAGTTTTCCTTCATATGATATACGGTAGTCGATAAAACAAAATCAAACAAAGTAATAATCATTTATTGCAATTATCAGAGGTGTGATATACTTTACCATAAAGTTACTATATAATTGCCTGTTTACAGAAACGTCAATTTGGGTTACTTTATAAATTCAATTTACCGAACTGGCTATTTACGGAAACGTCAGCACTCCTCCCAACAGCAATCATACCTATGTAAATAATAAGGTTGACATTTAATTATGGCCCTATTCGACTTAGAAATTCTGGTTATGGTTTTAAGATAAGATAATCTTTATTTCATGGTGGTTAAAATAAAAGATACAACACTAGCTTTATATAAAGCTATTTTCTTACAAAATGATGCTATTGCTTTTCATAAACAAACAATCTAAAAAGCAAAATTATGCATGCAGCTCTATATATATGATATTGAATTAACATGATTATAAGATTCTATTTATCACATAAAGAGAAATTTTAAGAAAATTGTACAACTATATACACTAGACAAGATGTCTCCAGTATACGTTTTTGTCGTTAAAAGCTGGATTAAGAATGTGACATCATAAAAACGCCCTGCCAAAAATGATGTCATATGCAATGTCAGCAGATGGTACCTTGTTATTCAATTAAGCGAGTTTATCAACTGGTTTCAAGTTATTTTTATGTAACTAGTTACACATGATATTTATGTCACTGCTTTATGTCACTCCCAAAGGCCAGTTTATGTAATAAAATATAGTAGGAAAGATTTATACACAAACATCTTTGATATCCTTTCTAAGCCGATAGCATACCAAAACGTGTCAAAAAATGAAGGCTAAAAAAACTGACATTCTATCTAAGCGTTCTATCACAAACTTTAAAGATCTAAATGCTATTTGTTATCAAGAATTATGTCAAATCACTTATCAATTTGATAATATAGTAAGTTGTAATAAATAGTCGTTTCAACAAGACTTTAATTTTTTTATAGGTTAATTATAAAGTTTAAAAATTATTTTAAAATGTTTTTCAAATTTGTCACCCCATGTGGGCCTGGGGCGTGCTAATGTAGCACTTGAATTTGGACCACTGCTTAACCCTTGCATGATTGTAAGAGGTGACTTATAAGGTAAATGAGATGTGGATCCAACAAGTTATTTCCGAAATGGCGCCATATAACCTATACAGTGTTGCAGTGCTGTAAAACCCAACTCAATCAAATTTGTTAAAAATACACCGAATGTAATTTCAGATGTCTTCCCTTGTTCAGTACAAATCTAAATTTTCCAATTTAAGTTCTTATGGATGGAAAAAATATCAAAATATCATTTGTTAACAGTGTTTCTGTAATCATCAGTCGTTTTAATGAAATTGTTAAAATTACTTAATTAATTTCAATAACGCTTTTATCAGCAATGGATTTCTAAGCAGATTCTAATTATACATTATTTTACGCTATCTAGAGTTGAATAAACTGTTGCAGTATGTTTTTTCCGAAGATACATTTGTAATGAAATAAACACGAAAGACGATAGCGTAAAAACTTGTTTTTCATTTTCTAAATATTTAACATGTTTTAGTATGCTATCGGCCTAGAAAGGTAAGGTAATTATAGGCAAGTACATTTTATTCAATGGTGCCTGTGTGTTGTAAGATGTAACACCATAACCACAGAATGTTTGTATACACGATTTTAGCATAAATTCAACATATTTACGCTCCCGTTTTTAAACCCATGAAATTTCGACCTGTTAAAATACGTTATAGTCCTCCGCACACAATATTGTGTCCGTTTTTTTAACCTCAAAATATCGCCCAGTTTTAATACGTTGCAGTCTTCGGATCTCAATATAGGGTCAGGCTTGGAAAGGATATGCTCTGGATCCTGGGAGGTGCAATGTTGACAAAGTGTGAATAACAGGTTAGAGAAAAGTCAAAAACAACTACAACTTTTTGCCTTTTCTCATATGTAAATTGCATATTTACCTGAGAAAGAATGTAATTGTTGTTGTTGTAGATATAGAATTAACAGAGAAAATAGAACATGTAAACTTTGTAATTACAACTTGGTAGAAAATGAATATCATTTCTTACTA
>JAULCC010524370.1:0-10747 GCA_032358795.1 Nuttallia obscurata | reverse complement strand
AGTTATGTTTATGTAACTAGTTACATATGATATTTATGTCACTGCTTTATGTCACTCCCAGAGGCCATTTTATGTGATAATTTCTTATACAAACGTATATGAACCGACTTACCCGATCTATATATTAATCCGCGACATAGTTTACAGAATTAAACTGACGGTTGCCTTGAAGTTAAAATTTAGTTTTTTTATTAGTTATAGTTAAAAGTTTTGTGCAGCTTCGAATTCTAGACAGGGGTTAGAAGGACTGTTCCACTAAAATGTGGATCTACTTTTTTGGCTCATGATATTATAGAGATTTAACATAGCGTCGTTATTTGGTCAAAGTCATGCATTAGAAATAGGTAAATGGAATTTATAGCTTCCTTTTTTGTTATATCATGTGATATTTGTTTTCACTTTATATAAAATATAAATTTATATCGCAGAGGCTCGCTTACTAAAGATTCCTGGACTCGTCTAATAAAATTTTATATAAAGTGAAACCTCATCAAATATCCTCTATGTATTTAAATTATCAAATAAGTTTTTTTGCAAACGATAAAAAGTCGATGTGTTTCGAAGTTTTTATCTTTTCAAAAGACGAAATTAAAAATCTAATAAATTATGAACACACAAAAACATATTTTATACATAACCTGGCGTTATGCGTTTCTCTGTTATTGCATACGTTGTGATATGGCTTGATCTTCATATATACAACTATTTATATACTGATAATTAAGCAACAAAGTTATCTACCTCCGTGCCATATTTCATGGTATAGTATACACTATATATTATTGACACTCGTTCAAGTAGTAGGCAGAACAAGGTTTGTAGGAGCTTGCTCGGAACACTGAATCAGTATTTATGTAAGTATTCAAACAAAGTGTCAAAATGTATATATACGGAATAAAACCTATCATTAAACATTAAATACATTAATAAGCATTAACTGTTTTATTCCATAGGTGTATTAACTTACGGAAAGACTGAACCAATAGATTCGTTTTTTCCCGCAAGTTCGTCGTCGCGGCCGCAACATTATTATCGAATCTGAAATATTATACAGTAATCGTACAAAAGACATGTATGGCGCCCCAGAACGTCAGATATATATAGTCCAATACAATTGCAGTATCTTTAGTTCTGGTGCATTTATTGGTTCTGCCACGTCAAATCGTACTTGCAAATAGCAACCACCATATCTATGGCATAACAATGATGAATTCTATATATTTGTGGACTCTACTTTCGACGAATCTGGAACATTGTTCAATTATTTGAAATGTTTCCGATATAACGGATTAAATATTGGAATGCCAAATTCGGTAATCTTCAGCATGCATCTAAATCTGAATATGATACATTTAAATAGTAACCTAGTTATCAAAATATTTAAATTTTCCCTGAAAACTGGTGTATATGGAATTGTAGAAATGCGCTCAACAATTATGCGAACAAATTGTTTATCATTGTAAACCCTATTTGTCTTTGCTGACATTTCAGTCGATGGACAATGGTCAGCATGGACTGATTGGTCAAGCTGTACCATCACATGCGGGTCAGGTGGTAAACATATCAAAAACAGACACTGCGATAATCCAGCCCCAGCAAACAATGGCACAACGTGCACAGGCGCTGACACGGATATCAAAGATTGTTTAACTGTTGACTGCAATGGTAATGTCATATTTCGAATATGTTTATACATTCAAGATTAAGTAAATTCTAATCAGCTGCGTAAAAAATAAATGTCTCTTGCAACCTGATACAATGGCACAAATATAATGTTCCAAACATGACAAAGTTGGACATAGCTGGAAAAAGAATAACAAGTATTTTTGCATCTAATTTGTATACGCATTGCTGAGATATCTGCAAACCAAACAGCAGTGTCTGTCACTAATAAGTAACCTAATGATCTGTAAGCAACGGATTGATATAAAAATTCGTTCAGACAAACCAAAACCGACAAACACAAAACACACACACACACACAATAAAAATAGTAGCACACACGAACACCGGAATTAATAACAGTATACATACATATCACATATAATCAAACTTATGGCTTTAACATAGGGCACTTATTATCTACGGTAATTTCACATTCTAATAATATTTCATTTTTCTAAAACATAAATAATTCTATACATTTACTCGTAATATACTTTGTGTAACGAAAAGATTCGTAACACCATACATAACGCAAGTTTAGAACTTCCCCGTAGCTACTGGAATTTATAAGACTTAGAATCTACGGTATACTTTTCACTTCACTAAAGTTATAAAGAATTGTGTGACAAGGATCTTGTAGCTGTTCTGTGGACTGGTTCACAAATTGCAAAAATATCTGTAAATTGTTCTTAACCTTACACAATTTCAATACAATTGAAAAATATTGAGATACTATGGAAACTGAACCGGTTAAGATTTACATAATTTATTCAATGACGCTCGGTCTTGTGAAATACAACTTTTTGATAAATTTTACAGAAGTGTCCTTACATATGTATCATAAATGAAATGATAATCAATTTTAGATATCGCCTGAATTCTACATTTAACAACTACTATCAAGTCTGTTTGTTCTGTAAAGAAATTTTTCTATTCTTGATGACAATTTTGTTTTCGTAAAAGGTTTCCACAAGATTTTGGAACTTCATCAAGGTATGTTGGGAAACCAGAAAAATGCCTTTAACTGTTTCTACAATGCCATGGTCGAGCTAATTGGTCAACTAATGTTTGTTTAAATATTACATAAACATTTTCAAAAATGCACATCGAGTTGGTAAATCCAAATATTTGAAGACCCAGTTTTATCTAATGGTTTGACCTTGGAATCAAAATTGCGTTTACCATAATTACCAGCAGATAATAAAAATGACATAACTGTTATAAGATTAAACTATAAAACCTTTAGATTGAACTTAATGATACGGATATATATATGTTAATACATAACAGGTATCTGCCTACTTTTACAATAGGTACACATATATAAATATATTTGTAAAATATTAAGTAAAACATTTCTTTTAATTCTGTTTTTTCTTATAACCTTTAAATCACTTCATTGATTTGAAGTGAAGTGAACAATGCATCAAACAGTTGACAAAATGAACTTGGTTTCAAAGAAACTATACGTGCAGACAATGCGTTTGGTGTTCTTAGGCCCTTTCCAGTTAGATTTGCTTTAATGACTAAAAATATACCTGTGATTGAAAGGCATTGCCCGGGTAACGTATGTTATTAAATATATCCGAATAAACATTTCGTTACTCTTAATTTTTCGTGATGGGCCCATGTTTAAAAATGAATACTTTTTTCTGCATAAACTTCTTATCCCAGCACTGTACGACATTGGGTTAAAGATCAAAGCTGTTTTGGAGACCCGTAAAAGACTGTTTAGTTATAACTATGTCTTCTGCGAATGATATAAGTATGAATGATGTTTCTTCTTGAGTGATTCCGGAATAAAAAACAATAAAAAAGAAACAGTTAAAAGTTCTGACAAAAATTAAGAACAAGAGTGTTCAATCATGCAAATATCTTACCAAACTTTATATAGAACTCTTTTTCATAGTCAGGCATATGCCCATAATTTGCCCCGACCATAAGGTTGTAAGTCGGCCGTTAACATATGGCACATTTAGCAGCAGCCACGGTACATTGACCTATACCTTTACGTGTTCTCATTTACAAACATGGATGGAGTATGGCGCAAGTGGGATTAATTTTCTGTCCGGAAAAGACCGACATCCAGAGCTGGATTTTTACCCAAGACTCTTCAATCCTGATGCCTGCTTCTTACTAATAGACCACCGCCTCCCTACTTGTGTGAATGTGTGTGTCTGTGTGTTCATTATCTGCATGTGGACCCATGTTTTTCGTCAATATGCATGTTAAGATGTAGATATGCATGTATGTTGGTTCATGATTTGTATGGGGAAATAGGATTTTCTTTTATACGCATGTCATGGTATGAAAGCGCGTTTTTTGTATTTTCATAACTTCAATCGGCATATGGTGTTCGTTTATACGTTTGATTCTAGCTAAATTGTGACAAATAGGGACTCTTATTATTATACGTATGTAGTCATTCTTTTACCTCTCTTGAATCAGTTTGTCTCCAATTCATGCAAACGTGGTTTTAGAGTGATGCACATTTACATCTATGCCTGATTAACTTTAAAACTTTAATTTGGAGACACTGCAAGATGTAAGATGGGTTAATCGGTATTGTAGCACGAAGCACAGTCTGATACATACAACAACATATCAATTTTGGTTCAATTCAATATATGTATGGTATTAAACATACATGATATGTTTATATCAAAAGTCATATATTACAGCAATAGGCAGTGACGTAAATTTAGCAGAAGAACATACAAATATTTAATGTTTTACATGTATGAGCAATTCTAGATACTCTCAACATAATGTCGGTTAATAATTGACAATAACACATTCTATAAATTTAATAAATGTGTTAATATGCGGTTTTAAACTAACAAATGAACTTTCATATTTGTTGGACAGTCAACGGTAACTGGTCACCATGGAATGCTTGGTCAACCTGTACTGTAACATGTGGGCCTGGTGGAAAACACATCAGAAGTAGAACATGTGACAATCCACGTCCAGAGAACAACGGCACGGGTTGCCTTGGCAACAGCGACGATGTTGCAGACTGTGCCGTTATCAGCTGCCCAGGTTAGAATGACGACATTGTTAAAGACGCTTATAAACGATCTTCACTCCAACAATGGGGTCTGTTAAAATAACTGTTTTCTATGATATCTTTACAAATACTGACCAGCATTTATGCAACAGACCGGCATTTATGCAACTGACCAAATTACAAACAATTTTACCACATTAAAATGCACAGGTATACAAGTGGCTTGACACTCGGAAAGTAGTATATCAATGGTAATTGTAAAGGGAATGATGTGTTGCTATAGGAAAATAGGATGACAGTAGCTTAAACAAATGGAGTAAGGTGTACAGATTGTACCAAGACACGAGCCTCTGAAAGTTATCAGACAAAAATTCGAATCTGTGAAAGGCCAGTCCCACAACACAACGGAGCAGATTGTAGTGGCCACAAAATAGCCTTTAAACACTGTCATGTAAACGACTATCCAGGGTGATCTGTATTTGAGAGAAAGATTCGTTGTGTGCGTGTGTACGTGCGTACCCCTGTGTTTGAGTGACTGTGTTTGTATCAGTGTGTTTTGTTTTTGAGTTTGAATTGTAATCATAGCCATATGAAGGTCAAGTTGCACTTGTTATCAAATGTGAGACGAACTGGACGTGTGACGATAGTGACTTTGCGTTGGCCTATTAATCGGCGGATCGCCACGACCGACTTGTAACTCAAGTAATGTCGAGCATAATTTGTAATCAAGGGACTCTCTTCTCAAAGGAACGCCTCCTCAGACTAGTTATCAAAACTAACATTTAAATTTCTTAATGAGATGACGCTTCGTCTGACATGGTATCACAGGAATATCGGGGCGATGGTTTACGCAAAATAGGCCACATTGGGCAATTGTCGACGTAAAGCCATGTCAGATTTGTAATCCAAAGGACACGACAGCAGTGACAACGAAGAGAAACGCCGCGTTGGACTGTAAATCGCGTTGCAGCTAATGGCAAAAATGTGCTGTACTCGATATTACCGGTCAAATTTTCTTTAAGAATATCCACTTGCAGATGATATATCATAAATGAATACAACTAGAACAAAAACAAACGAAATGTTACAATGATAAAGATCACTTTCTGTTGGTTACAAATGTCAGATATTATGTCGAATCTAAAATCCTACCCCTATCAGTTAAATTGTGTATACCTAACCCCTTCTACAAATGGGTGAAAGGCGCACTCTGAAAATGTTTAGCAGTAGTAGACAATATTTACATTCTGGGCGCTCAAACGTGTGATAGCTCTATTGTTGTATATGCTTTACAGTGGACGGAGTTTGGTCATCATGGAATGACTGGTCTTCCTGTTCACATACATGTGGTGCCAATGGACGCCAAACCAGACACAGGGCATGTGACAGCCCGGTACCCCAAAACAATGGTACGAAATGTCCAGGGGATGCTTTACAAATAAGCTACTGTGTCACATTGTGTCCTGGTAGGTCATACAACTTTTCATAGCCATTGACCCTTAGCCTGCAGAACAAATTTCGTCTGCTTAAACTGTCATTTGCCTGGATTTTTAGTTCATCGAATTCAAAATGAAATACAAGTGGCCTTGTGTCACACAGCATTGATTCGGATTAGACGTCGAGTTACTGTTTTCATACTCTATCAAGGTCGCGCTTAGCAGGCTTATGGTTTCAAATTCTGAATTTAAGTTTCACATACCCTATTTCTTATAATTAAGCCTAGTTCACATCAGCCTTACAACAGCCGTAGCCTGTCTACGGCAACAATTTTGGTTAAAATCGTTTGGTTTCGTAGGGCAGCCTTAAAGCATTTT
The DNA here is from genome assembly GCA_032358795.1 of Nuttallia obscurata. NCBI lineage: Eukaryota > Metazoa > Mollusca > Bivalvia > Cardiida > Psammobiidae > Nuttallia > Nuttallia obscurata. The sequence continues at coordinate 4,258 of JAULCC010524370.1, read as the reverse complement.
TGCGAATTCGCAATGTCGCATGGCTGTCACAACGTCCCAAACTAAATTTGCGACATGCACACTTTTTTGCGAATTTTGAGCGATTTTAAGCGGTTGCACAGCAGCGGCAAGTCGTCCTCACGGTAGCCTCAAGATGCACGTGCAATCAACGTATGCATTATCAGAGTGTCAGTATTGGGTAGACGCCAGTCAAGTCTTGCGTTTGTCTTGCGAAGCACGCATGACTGCCGCTCGACAGCCGCACGAACATATTGCAGTTGCTTTACTTTAAGTCGAAGACAACTGCACGACTGCTGCAAAACATTCGACAGTCGCGCAAATTCGTACGGCAGTCGTGCGGCTGCTCTGCGTTTATCGACCTCTATATAAGGCCATTCCGTTCCGTCCAACCATCATATGCTGTCAAAATTTATAGGATCAACATTTCTTCAAAATTAATGAATATGCAAAGGCTAAGGGAAAAGAAAGGTCCGCAGCGGAAAAACGTCATCCCCCAGTATGAAGAATGGAATGTTGCGGTCATCTTGCGAGAGGGGTTCGGCCAGAGGTAAACCGATAGTGTTGTCCTTGAGGGCTGGACGTAGGGAACTTTCTATGAAGATACCAGCATCAGACGCTGACCCATTGCTGCCTACACTTGTCCACATGAACTTGTACTCTGCAACCACCACACCCACCAACACACTGGAGTAGAATCCATTGTAATTAATGAATTCACTACCAGACAGGTACGGTTTCTTGAATGTCACATGTTTACTGTCTATGGCACCACCATTATGGTAAAAGTTCCACCGGTGCGCGAACTTTGGCGCCACTTGACGCTATTGATCAGGGGGAGAAGGCATATATTATTCATGAATCTCTTGGCACGCCTCGGGAACAAAGAGGGAGATGGTGTTGTGCGAAACTTTAAATTCATATCGTAAAGACCTGAAACGCAAGAAAATGAAATGTTATCACCAATTGTTCACCGGGATCAATGGAACCACGACCCCTGAAGACAGAAAGCGTGTGACAAAAATGAGAGGTTTCTATATATTATTACAGAAGCTTCATATTATTGCATAGTTAAGCTGCTATTTGAAGTGGCACATACATCAATAACATGTACTTGCCTATTGGACTTGGTGATCCTCGGAGTAACCCGTACCAGCAAACATGTTTCGGCTCATCCCTATGTTGGACATGTAGTCATCCTCTGACTCCCTTTCTAGTTGACTCTAATTTACTAACAGTGCTAAAACATCTTCATGATGTTCGTCTTGATCACGTAGCATTCTTCATAGCACGGCAACTTGTTGGGATGTTCATTACGGACGAGATGTGCATCTGACAAGCTTTGAAGAACAAGTGATGGCTTTTTATGCTTCCCTTTGCATTAATACCTTGCAATTCGGAAAATTCGTACGATGAACGCATGTTCAACGTAAGGCATTCGTGAGGCTGACTTTCAAAATCTTGCGTATCGTAGGACTGCTGCAAAAAAGTTCGGTGCATTCTTACGACAGCAGTGAGGCTGTCTTGCAAAATTGCAAGGCTGCTGCAGCGCCATCTTGCGGCTGCCTTGTAAATTGTTTTTTTATATCCTACGTTGATGCTGTGAACACCGTGCGACACGTGAGACTGCCGTGCATGCATCGTATAGCTGCCTTGCAACCTCTACGGCATGTGTGGACATGTCTGGATGTATGTCGAATTCGCGCGCGAAGTGTCTACCGCCCCTTGGACATGCGAAATCGTACGAGCGAAATATCGCACGGCTGATGTAAACAAAGCTTTACCAGTTTATCTACGACGTGTTTCCATACAAACAATTATATAATAGCAATGTCTATACCCACTTCATTCGAAAAGTCGGGACAAGACATAGGTAGGTGGAGTTTCGTACACGTGTTTACACACTTCCTTTTTTGAAAGACACACATATTAATATAACAATAAGTTTGTATCTTTGATTTTATATATCTAAATATCAATAGGATATGAAATTGCAGGTATTGAGGCATACTTTGATATAGAGCTTTCAAAAAACAAGATATTGCGTGCGTGCAAAAGACAGATAAACCACCCAAAAGAAACTTACAGAAACAATTTACATGATAGAATTTAATCCTAGAGCACATGTTATGCCAACAGTGACTATCACGAAAGCTTAACGGAAAAAATACTTGCCACCTTGGAAAACCAACACAATCGCAAATGTCAAAAACCAAACTTCACTGAAACTAGGTCTGTTAATGGTACTAAAGTTATGCAACTATAATAAATGTATGGAAGTTTGGCATACTCTCTGAACCAATAGTTTCAGTCGGACTTTGTACGAGATAATAAAACGTAAAGTCTGTTCAGAAATGTAGGCTGAAATATTAAATTGCACTTTAGATCAAAAGCACACACTGAGTTAATTATTTCAATGAAATACCTTTGTATGCCAACGGAGTGTCTGGTATGCCAGTTACTGTGTTTCAAAGTCAACAATAGGGTGTACCTAGTCAAATAAACAATAACACGTTGAAAAAGAATCCCTTTCAACAGTATTTTAATATATCTAACAACTGAGAGTAGTAGACTGTAGTGTTAAGTGTTACGGAGGACAGCTAATCTTCTGTCGGTACATGACGTTGTCATGTGTAGGGGAATATGACAAAAGTACCGATTATACGGATAGTTTGCATATTCCAAAAGTGAATCATAATATAATTACACATGCTCTTTAGTTTTACTTAGTTCTACATATTCGATGCAACATATTAAAAGTCTAAAAATGAATATGGATTTGCGTCTAACTGGAGAGAGAACAATAAAATGAATGTAAAGTTCCCATACTGTTTGCCGAGCAAAATGTGATTGGAACCTTGATACCATGTAAAACTAAATTTGCGACATATAAACCACCGATATACGTCGGCAAATCTTCAAGGATGTCGCGGTTATCCCCTAAATGTATGGAGTGTGCAGATATACAGGTAATAACGGGTATATTCAATCTGCTGTTCTAATATGGTATGGTTAATCGAAGGATAGTGTGCATGACTGGGGAGTGACCACATCAGGATAATAGTTTTTGGGTCTTCAATGACATGACTGAGTATATCACACACAATTGAATAACTACTATACAGTATCCAAGGGATAATAATAGATAATAAGTGAAGAGCTTTTCTTGATCTAGTTTCATTTTTTCATTTTGGTGAGGACTCGGTTTCATTTCACTAGATGACTACCCAAAACATTCTGAAATTGTACGAGTCAGATAGTTGCTTGCTTAAATATATGACATTTTTTGGAAGGTAATCTGGTCTAATAAATTCGTCTACAACTACGCTACTCTCTTCCTTTACACTCCATACATACTGTGGAACAATTGACAGACAAAATGTCGTTTTCATGATTATAAATGCGGTAGAGGTAAAACTTTTTTAAACGAAATTGCATGTGACAATTAACTAACATTCTATAACCACGACGTCATATTGGGATTGCGTACTGCATATATATTCCATTAGCTACATGTAGTTTACATTCCAAAAGAAAAGAACCATTATAAATATACTAGCAATTTGTTAATGAAATTTTCTGGTATGCTTATTATCAGAATTTATCTGGATTAGAGACAATTTAAAATTGAACATAAATAGATCGCTGACTCCCGCGATAAAATAAACAATCATGTGAAGTTATTTGAATAATCACATATCTGATTTTATACGATTTTATACATAAAGTTCTTAAAACTAGTTATATATGATTGCATTTTTTAGTTTATTTTAGATGAAAATTTATAAGATATTAACATAAACTGTGATTTGAAAGCTATCTGAGATTTATTTATGATTGTCTCTTATTATTCATCAATGAAGGGCATAGTATTTAGGTGTTTAGTTATTTATGTAAATATGATGTTACCATGATGATATTTTAATAACGAATACACATATATGTGAATAATTCTGATATCAATGACTGATATCAATGATTTTTACTGACTAAACGTATAATTTCTGTAATATCTTAATTACGATGTATAGTCTCTTGTAACTCTAATAAAGAGTGACTGTGTATTTACTGTTATCATAAAAGAATTTAATGTTTCCATACGGTTCTCGAAGTAAACATTAGTTAGAATATTGAATACATTAATTTTTGTGGAGAAAGTACAAAAGCATTTAAAGCTTTATATACGTTCTCGATATCTGCTGAAATTTTACATGTATAACAATGTCATAGAGGTGGTAGTTTAACATACGGCTGGTTGGTG